>OY743225.1:58936973-59220782 GCA_963555765.1 Orthonevra nobilis | reverse complement strand
TCACAAAATGAACACAAATTTGAAAATTTAGCTCTGAGAACCTTTTATTGACAAAAATACAGAAATATGAAATCCGAGGCTTTTTTGCTTAATTCTGCTGGACTATAGCCCATGGTTTCAAAATACACTTTTTTTCTCAAATTCGCAAATTACGATTTCTATGATATTGACAGTCACAACCATCCCTAACTGAGCACAGATTTGAAAATTTAGCTCTGAGAACCTTTTATTGACAAAAATAAAGAAATATGAAATCCGAGGGTTTTTTGCTTAATTCTGCTGGACTATAGCCCATGGTTTCAAAATGCACTTTTTTCTCAAATTCGAAAATTAGGATTTCTATTACACTGATAATGTAAAGCATCACGAAATGAACACAAATTTGAAAATTTAGCTCTGAGAACCTTTGTTTAACGAAAATACAGAAATATGAAATCCGAGGCTTTTTTGCTTAATTCTGCTGGACTATAGCCCATGGTTTCAAAATGCACTTTTTTCTCAAATTCGAAAATTAGGATTTCTATTACACTGATAATGTAAAGCATCACGAAATAAACACAAATTTGAAAATTTAGCTCTGAGAACCTTTTATTGACAAAAATACAGAAATATGAAATCCGAGGGTTTTTTGCTTAATTCTGCTGGACTATAGCCCATGGTTTCAAAATGAACTTTTTTGCCAAAGGGGTATTTTAGGAGTTTTTTCCTTAACTGGTTTGAAAAAAAGAAGTTGGCTTGCGATTCTAGGGGCGCCAATACATCAATGGAATATTTGTCAGGGCGAGAAATAAGAAACAGTTCCAATGTGTTGGCTTTGTTCATACAATTCATTTTTTTGACAAAGACGAACTCGTTAGTACAAAGAACTTGGAGTTTTTGAACTTTTGGAGAAACGTTTCGAAAACTTTCGATCAGTGAATTTTGTGTCTTACTTTAGTGCATTTTGGGAATAATTAATGAAACATAACGGATTACGGATCCGTTCTTCCGAGATCCCAAATTTGCTCAGAATTTCACTCAATATACTGGCGGAGACCTTGCAAGCGAAGTTAAGTAAGAATATGTCTCGACAATTGTTGCAGGACAATAGATCACCCGCTTTATGAGTGCAAAGGATAGAGCTGATATTCCTGCCACCGGGCATGTTTACATACTCATACAGGTGATCTAACAACCAGAACATCTCCGCGATATTTACAGATTACAGTTCGAAAAATTTTTAAGCGCACAGTTTTGTTTTTTTTCAATCTAAAAAACATTCCATTTAAAGAATAACCTTTTTTGTTGCATTTATAATGAAACACCTTTCCATGCCAAAATTTATCTTGAAAAACTTAAAAACAAACAAAAAAAAAACTGCATCCAACCCTAAGAGGTGTATTTCTGCTGAATTTCCACATTTCATTCGCTTCGAGTGGAAATTTAAACAACAAACTTTTATTTTTTCGAATACACTTTCGATCCCTTACACGAAAAAAAAAAAAACTTACAACTTCGCCCAAGGAGTGTTATGAAATATTTCAGTAAAAAGATTTATGGCCTTTGTTCGCATGCCAGTAAAAGAGTTAGCTAAAGAATTTGTGCGCCTTGGTAACTTTGCCTTTGTTCAGAAGACTAGAGTCTTCTGTGCCGCCCTTTTTTCACTTGCATCGACATTTTCTCTGCGATACTATATTTCCTTTTTCAATTTTCCATGCCAGGTTCGGCATTCGAGTGCATTGTATACCTTTACTATCAATTTGAAAATCGAACTGGGGTTAGGCATCAGTCGTGTTGAGGGATTACATCGTATTGGAATGGATCCAACGAGAAAGGCGCGGTTGGTTCTCGGATCCTATAATCTAAAATTTGGGGCATTCATGTTGACGTTGGGGAAAATAAACCAAAAAGAAGAAGAAAAACTTTGGTGCACTTTACGTGTATGGAATTTGTTATTTTTTGATTCGACTTCTTTTTCGGTGAAATCTTAACATCGGCAGAGTGAGCGATACTGTCTTGTTGCAACGATTTGGGAAATCAATTGGAAGTTCAATTGATGCACAACGAAATGGTTGTAGATGGCACTTGATAGATTTCGTACATGAGTTCATTACCTAAACGAATTCAGAGGTTTCAGAATGGAGTTCAGTTTACTTTCTTAGATGAACTACATTTCAAGTGAAAATTATTTTTCAAAAATTCCCTGCTTTTGAACATTTCATAAAATTTAAATATTTTTCTTTTTTTTTCTTTTCAGGTAAGCATGGTTTTCGAGAACAAAGAATTCGAATGCATTGTGAATAAGTGAGTAGGCATTTCATTTAATTTAATTTTTCGTTTGTTATATTTTGTGCACAGCAGCAAGCTGATGGGTAAATTAAATTTTTATAAACAACAAAATCATTTGCAATTTATTTATTTATATGACCATCAAGCATTTGATTGTTACAGTTTAATTGCTGATGTTTACACTGGGCATTCAATCAATTTTGCACGCTGTGTTTTAGCCCGTTTTGCTGCTTATATTAAATTCTAAGTCCAATGGCCTTTTTTATAATTCCTCGCCTTCAAGGACGAGCAAAATTAGTGCAGAATTGAACGACTGAGTAGTGGTTTGGAACTAAGATGTATATTGGCTTCGATTGATTCATGGGTGGTGTCCGAGATGGGATGGAAAATTTAATATTTAAATAATTGCATTCGCTCAATTCGCAGTATTTTACTCGCGATTTATAGTGCAGTTTTGCTTTGGTTTGTTGAGATTTCCTCATGACTCTGTTGTCAGTGTAATGCCTTCAAAGCAGATCAAATTTCAGACAGCAGAAATTAAGAATCCCAGCAGAAAATCTCTGATCGAACACTTCTGTTATTTCATCAAGGGCAAATCGTGACCAGTGTTTTTGAAAAGAATGCACAAGTATTATATGTATATCTTTCTCCTGGTGCGTTTTGTCGTTATGCTTATATTTTTTTATTATTCCAAATCATCCTTACTTGTGCTGTTTAGATTTGTGAAATTTGTTATAAAAAAACATTTAATTGAAAAAAATTCAATTTAAACACTGAAGCGCTGTCAGGTCTTTTAATATTTTAAAATTTGACTGACTTTCACAATCCATACTCTGTTGGTATTCTAACTATTTTCAACTAGACCCTATCGAAAACGTTAAAGAAGTATAAATAGGTTTGAACGAATCAAAATTCTAGGATAAGACCTTAAAGTTCTTTTTATAAAATCACAAATAAAGCCACGCACGTAAAACTGTTTCCAAATTTAATGGAAGAAAAATCTGTCGATGATCCAGACGATAAGCAGCAGTAAGCATCTGAAATTTTAAAATTTTTGGAGAGAAACTTAAATTTGAAAAAGCGGTCAAGTGCGAATTTGTCTCTCAGACGAAGGGTTCCGTATCACATACTGCAATACTTTATATTTTTTTCACTTTAAATTTCTGAAATCATCGCACATGAGTATGTACTGAATACCCGAATGATGTATAGTAATGATGTCATGCGAAACCTAGTAGTAATTTTCTTAAGCCTATGCCAATGAGTCCGACTTTTTTTAAGCGATGTCAGGAGAGAACTGCACCTCAAAGCGACTTCGAATTCGTTCGGAATTTATGTAATGAATATCAAAATGTATTGGTTTGGTAAGAATTGAATAATTTTCTCCCCATCCAAACAAAGTGTCACAGATGTGTACTTGTTTGTCTTTCGTTGCGACATTTTTGTCAACGCAAAAAAATTTTAGTACAATAAATTTAAATAAATAAATAAATTAAGCTGAAAGAAAATGTTTCGTGTGATTTTGAATTGCATTTGGGCAAACTAATAAGCTTGTTTCACCCCTTTTAATTTTGCAATAGTGTGCACACGTTTTGCCAGCAGTGTACTTGTAAAATACCATATATTCTTAATATGACAAATTTGTTTTCGAAAAGTCACATTTTTCGGGGTACCAATCTTGTCACTTGTCCCTAAATATGAAAGTGTTTGAGTTGGTTTCTTGAGCCAAAAATTTTTTCAAATTTGTGCAAAATGAAATAAGATATAAATATGAACTTTAATGTCTTCCCATTCACTTTGTTTTTTTTTTTAACAAAATAGCGAATCTCTTTTATATTTAAAAAAACTTACTTAAAAATAAATTAATATATTAAGACACAAATAAAACATTTTATATTCAAAAATTTAAATATGTGTTGCTTTTCCTTTTCCGTAAACGACATCACTGATGGTATGTCGATCAAAATCAAAGAACTAAATAAAAACTAAATAAAAAAAAGACTTACTATTGGATTCGAACCTGCGACCTAAAAATGTATGGAATTGGCACCCAACCACCAAGCTTAATTCCAGCCTAATTCCAGTGGTGATTCAGATAATCATGGTCTGACCAGTACATCGACTGGTTTTGAGCGGTGAGTAACAAGACCGGCTCGGTTCCCGGGAAACCTGTTCGGTCATCGATTAATGCTGTCAGATGAGCCTGTGAAGACCGATAAATTGATGATGAAAATAGACTCGAAATTCGTAAGTCTTTCCCAAGATTTTGTCGGTGACAAAAACACTAGCAAGGCACATGTTCGCCCTTTCGTTGTAGATGAGATAGTTTGAAATAATATAATAATAATATATATTGTATAATAAAAGTCCTCCAAAACCTGAGGGTTAATCTGAGGCATAATCCCGACCGCGAAATCTCCGGCATATCCACACTTGTTGGTTTTAAGCTTAGTTCTTCTACAGTGTTTGGAAATACAACTTCATCCGCTGGAGTTGGGCATTCTTCATTTTCTATCACTGCTAAAATGCATCCACATATTCTTCACTATGGAAAGACTTCTCGTTATCGTACCAAACAAATACTATATAGCATCGCATTGTGACTGCAAATTGTTGATGTTTATAGGAGGCAATGCCTCATTTGAAAGATTTTCGTCTAGGTGCAGCTATTGGAGAATCATAACCCTGCTGCCCACAAGTGGTCAGCGTCCGAGCCTTGTGCATAGCCGGGTTGCTAATTGGGTCCACATATCAACGTCAGCATTTTCTGAAGGCTGTATTTTCTGACCACTGCTCGTCCTTTTTTGTGCCGTGTTATCTTCGTTTGAAAAGTATTATAAAACCTTGACGGGGCTTGATCATTAAACCAACAGTAGATTCGCTGCATACATATATTAGTTAACAATTTTGCCGGTTGCTGATATATATGACAACTATTATTGTACAGCGACCAATATCATGGCAATACGGAAATACTTTTCCGTGCGAGTCAAAATTTTATCAAATTACTTATTCTTTGATACATTTTTAGCATTTCACATTATTTTCCTTGGCAATTCCCCAATCCAACATGCTATACGAACACTCGTTTTTATATTTTAAAATTTAAGTATAACGCACTTGATTTGCCAAAAGCTTGTTGAACTTCTAGCCATTACACCATGCTACAAGTGATTGTACATATTTTTTTCCTTATGCGGTTTTGTCATTACTTTGGGTCCAGCTGAGTAGTAACATCAAGTTCCTCAAAGTATAAACCAAAAACAAAAAAAACATTCTTCTCAAGTGGCAAACAGCTCTCCAGCTCCATTTATAATAAAATAAACATTTTTTTCTTTATGTTTTGTAATAAAGTATTCTCCGAGCCCGCTCGTGCTCGAAGAACAGGTCAAGAGACTCTCAAAGGTTCTCGTTCGACGCAATGAAATGAATTCCTTATTCATACCCTTACTTTTACAATACTTTATTTTTTAAATCATCAAGGGTAGATTTTATTTGACACCCCTCGCATTGCTCTTGAAAAATAAAAATACACTTTTACAGCATTCGTCTTAAGTGGTCCACCCACCAACAGAACTATCCACCGGCCGTTTGAGGAACTAAATTCGGATTGCAGGGAGGACATTAAAAAAAAAAAAGCTTCTGACGTGGTTCCCCCATTACCGGAACCAAAGTTTGGCGACTCTATTGTATGCGAATCTTTCTATTTGATAAATCTTTCGAAATCTTTCCAGCCTAATAGAGTTTTCATGTTGTGTTGGTCCTTTCAGTTGTGCAAACCACTAAAGCACCAAGGATTGGGGGTGGCGATAAAAAGAAGAAAGTAGAAAAAAACCAAAAAGTCCTGAAGTGTGTCCATTTATTGAAGGATTTTATTTGACTTGTTTGCAGTGCGTGTATGTGTCTACGCTTTCATTTATTTATTTATGTTTTTTTATCTGCAAGACTCTCTGGCATGGGGAGTATCTGACTGCATGAAACAGCATATGTTCCTAGCGAAGGACTACTCATGATGAAGCGTTAGCGTTAGTGGATCTTATTTCTATTTTTATTTCAGAAATTTGTCATCATTATTTACTTTACTATCAAAGTAGTGCGTATCTTTGGGTTTATGGGACACGAAGACACTTCGGCAAGGATAATGCGGAAACAGTGGAACGTTTTAAGGCTTTTTTTTTCTTTTTGTGTGGTTGTTAATGGCATATGACAATGGCTTGTACTTTTTTTATGACAATGTTATCACATACGCCTTTCGGCGGATAAGTGGGTGGATTGTGATGTTTTTTTTTTTTTTTGCTTTCTTCGTCGTTCGGCCTCACTTGACCCATCGATTGTGGCGTCATCAGATTTAAGTAGTCTTTTTAAGTAATGATGTGGATCATTTACTTAGCTCATGAATAGTGTTAAAGGAAGAGGTGACATTGTTAAAATATATACAAAATTTGAGAAGCAATATTTGTTGCCAGCCTAAGTCACTGAATATTTATGCTGACACCAAATTGAATATTGGGATATCAAGTTTAATCCTTGTCCGTTGCTCTCCCGCTTTTAACGATGCATCTTCCGTTTGAAAGGATTGTTTTTTCAAGGGGTACAAGCATTTCTACTCATCCGTGCTTGTACCTAAAGTTTCAGGTTTAATACTGAAGCGCAACTGGCCATCTCATTGGTCACAGTTTTGTACTTCGTTTCCTTGTTGGAAATGCGTGACTACATCCTCTGCCCTGATTGGCGGTTTCATGAAGCAGTGGTAACTAAGACGATGAAATAGATCAGCAGCAGAGCATGGAAGCATCATGTTCAATGACGGATTTCCATGGTTAAACAAAAATGCATACCTGTAAACATTTTAAATCGTACAAACCTTTGAGACTTATCCTACACTTCCCGGTGTTCATAGTCCTAGTTGATTTAAGATTTCCATCCCCTTAAATTAATCTCGGCACTTAAAGGACATTTGTTTTCTGCGGAACAGAAAAAGCTGTCTGATCATATGTTTGACAATATTATAATATAATATGACAAGCTGTTCAAAAAATGTTGTCCCCTCCTATAGAAATAAGTCGCGGCAAATTTTCACGTTATCTGTGCTATAAGACGTTGCTTCGTACCAAATTTCAAGATTCTGAGTTCACCGGAAATACCCTGTAGGTTTTGATTCCCTTGCGATTGTCGAAAATTTGCGGCATACCCGGTTGAATCTTTGGATTGCATTGGCTTAAATGTTTTTTTGTTTCACAGCACCTAGGGACAGCTGACTTGAGCATTTGGTATACATTCCAGCTTAATGCCTCCACGCCATCCTGAGAAAAAGGGTATTGACAGACAGACGGACGGAAAATAAAGTGATCCTATAGGGGTTCCGT
Organism: Orthonevra nobilis; assembly: GCA_963555765.1. Taxonomy (NCBI): domain Eukaryota; kingdom Metazoa; phylum Arthropoda; class Insecta; order Diptera; family Syrphidae; genus Orthonevra; species Orthonevra nobilis. The sequence goes on along the minus strand of OY743225.1, from coordinate 59,213,148 downwards.
TTTTTCCTTGTGAGGTACGGAACCCTAAAAGGAAGAAAAATAGGCAAGTGCGAGTCGCGCAAGCACCTGAAAGGTTCCGTATCGGTGTATACTAAATAACACAACATAGTTGTTAATTCTAAATTTCTGATAGACTTATCCTTGTCACGGCGGCGATACTAGGGGATATACACATTATGGTTCAGAAGATACAGCTGTGTGACAGGCAAACGGATGGACGGACAGCGGAATCTTAGTAAACGGTTTCCGTGGACACCCTTTGGGTACGGATCGTCAAAAAATTAATGATGTGACCAATATTTTGGCTTTATTATTATAAGAGCCACGCCTCTTGAAGACATTCCTACTCGTCTGGCGCACTACTTATTCCAGCATAGCCGGCTCTATTGCGTCAAAAACGCGGCGAATGTTGGCTTCTTAGACGTCAATCTTTTAATGGTTTATGAGCTCACACCACTGACCTAAGATTGATATAAAAAATATCAGTTCTAAGGCGCGAATTTTTATGTTCTTGGAGGCCATTTGAAAGAAAAAATGAGCGCTTAAAGGCAATGGTATCGAAAAGATGAATGTGCGGCAGACAGAATCTGTGCAGCATGATGAATGTCAGAATAGCTTTACAGTTTTACTAACTTTTCCAATGACTTTTTTCCACCTGTTCTGGTCCAGGTTCAATATTGTACGATTCGCTTGCTTGATTCCAAATAAGCAAAGCACACGTAGTTGTAGATATGCTTCATCTTCACGATATACTTTGCAGGTCAACAATTTAAGGCTGTTGTTAAACTTCTTGACATCACTTCCCAGGCCCCCAAGCACAACTTTCGGCGTCAATTAAATTTTCACAGTAAGCTTCCTTTATTCAAAGGAAAAGGTTCCAAATATAGACAAGTCTATAAAGAAGACTGTCTAAAATCAGCTAAATCAATCCAGTATAACCTGAGAAATCGTGGCTATTGTTTTGAAAAAGACAGTTTCGAGAAAAACGCATTTAAAGTTTCGCGTAAGTTTTTTGCAGTCTAAGTCATGAAATGATATTGAAGATTTAAATTTATTCAATCTGCCATTCCTGCTTCATACAACGGACCTCACTCGACTTCGAAAAAACTATTTTCCGCGTTTTTGTCTTCATATCGAGCAATTTTGGCCTCCTTTGATGCGTTGGATGCTCGTATCTCGGATCGGTTAATACGGGCGTTGTCTCGTTTCACAGCAAATGAATGAGCTTCTGGGCTAATTTTCATTCCCATAAGCTCAATTATTATGAAAATAGGAATAGGATTTTTTATCCATTTTATTAAAAAAAAAATCCACAAATTTTTATTTCACTCACAGTACACAGTAAATGGTTTGATTGTTAGAATTCAACTGGATGTAAGTGAACACTAAATATAAAAGATACAAGTCACCTTGGGTTCTTGTATTAAAATATACACAAAGAACAAAAGGTTTAACTGAGAAATATGACTTCAGGTAGACGGAGAATCCCTAATGTCTTTTGTTCGATAGGTTCCGGCCAAAACAGTTGTGATGCCGGTTCACCAAAATACAAATATCCCCGAAAATAATTTTAATTCTGAAAAATCCTCTTGTAGATATATTTTTGAATAGTTAAACTTTGAAAATATAAAAAAATCGATTTTTTTGAAATTTCTACACTAGAATACCCCCTTAAATTGCTGCCCGTGGCATATTTCTCCAGTAGTCTTTTTCAAAATTTCACGGTGCTATAAGTTTTAAATGTGTAGAACATCCATAGAAGGCGAGCATTGTGTACGACGGCAAACTTCCAGCTTAAGTCAAAGTTGCGTTAGATGCCATTCGAGAAAAAGATTTCGAATCCCTCGAACTATTTTCCAGAAATAGTTCTCAGCAACTTCTATTAACTTATTATTTTCTCAGTTTAAGTATTACCTTGGAACAAAATTAAAAAAAAATTTGAGAAATTGTAATTTTTTTTGATATACCCGATTGAATCACGCCAAGTTTTGGGCAAAGTTATTATGTATTTTGAGAACATAAATCTATGATGAATTCACTAAGAACATTCTTTCCCGAAAAAGAATGGAACTCAAGACAACATAAGTCACCAATCTTTTGAAGTCAGTAATAATTGGTACATTACATTTTTACCAATCATTGAATGAAGTGAATACATTTTGGCTGTAGCCTGCTGTGAATTCACATACTCGACAAACCAATTGAAGTCAACATGAATTCAACATGAATTCAACAGAAACAATTTCGATTCGTCTCCCTAGTGAGGGAATAATAAAAAGCAATATATTTTTATTTGGCTATTGATATCTTGAACATAGTGAACCGAGTTCTGCTGTTATTCATTGAGCCAGACTACTTAGCCCTGCCGATTAGAGGCGAAAGGATGTGTTAGTTGGAGCACCATAGAGTGTAGAAGTGAACACACTTATTCGTACTGAACGAAAAATTCAGTGACTTCAACCGTTTAAAAGTGAAATCACTGCTGACTTCAATTAATAAATTTTCTATTATTTCAATTCGATGATTGTTAAAGTTGAAATTCCAGTTACTGACTTAAAAATATAAGTGATTTAAGTCTCTTTAATTTGCAGTCTTTTTGTTGGATACAATTGCATCGATCAAAAGTTTGATTTCATTGACTTCAATTCGGTGAATGCAATCCCAAACGAATGCATTCTTTTACAACTCTGTTATTTGCAGCTTTATGAATTTTTCATGTATCAGTCAATGATGCCAACTCCAGAAGGTATGTGCTATTTCAAAATACTCAACTTGTGCCGAAAAAGACCAGAATGAGATCCCTTTGCGTCAAGTACAACAATCCTGCAATAAAATAATCCAAACTATTAGCTCCGTCAGCTGTGATTTCCATCTGCATTCAATTAAAGACTATCTCCATTTAATGATAGAGTATATCTCAACGTTCATCTTTAGAGTTTAACTAGTTGTTTAAAATATGAATTAAAAAAAATAAGGAACCATAGAAAGACAAAATCATACTCTAAGTGAGCAAAGTTCAAGGAAAATTGAAAGCAACTATGCCCCTTCAAGTGCAATGAATTTTTATTTATTATTTTAACATGCTTTACAAAACTTTATTGCCACTACACTCCAACTGGATTCCAAAACTCGAACAACTTCAAAAACCTTCTCTTTTTACATGTGCCTTAGAAATAAAAATACAACAAAACAAAAAGGTGAGACCTGCCGGAACCCCGAAGCTACAAACTTTTGATGGAGAAAAATAAATTCAGTAGTTTCAAGTGACTTAATAAATTACAATCTCTGCTCGCAATTTCGTTTATTAGTTCTTCAAAGTTCCGTCCATCCTGCCGGCAAACACCGATCCATTTTTCTACTCACAAAAAAAAAAAAAACGGTCCGAAAGACTGAAAAACTTTTCCCTTGGCACACGTAATTTGCAGCAAATTCTGTTCGATACAAATACGAAAACTTCCGATTGCAACAAGGATGCAAGGAATTTTTTTTCGTAGAAAAGTAGTTTACTCATAAAACTCGAAAATTCCCAAACACAAAAGAGAAGGCAACAATTCCTCAGGACCTGCAAGGATCGGCTAACATTTTCACTTATGTACGATGGCATTTTTTCCAAGTCCAGTCCAACAAAACTACTCTCAATCACCCATCGCCAAAATGTGAGGACAACTCAAAGGATATCGATATTCCATTAGGCTGGAATTGTGTCTCTATATGCATGTGTGAGTGTGTTTGTTTTTTTGATTATGTCAGCTCATTGAAGAAAAGCCAAACAGGAAACTAACTCGTTTATTCCATTAAACCTAAAAGCCTCACTCATGAGTAGTATCTTGTCGCCGCATGCTCCATCTGCACCACCAGGATCCTATATACATAAAGTATATGGGTCCATCATCTACGTCTGTCGGTCGGTTGGTCAATCTTGGGTTATTAAACATACACACAAATGTCAAGTCCAAAATAGGAAGAGGCTATAAAATAAAAAAAACCCACGCCCATTGACAAAGCTAAACGGATGAAAGTTCTTTCTTTAGGTGTCCTGCCGTTCTGCTGCGGGACTCTCGCACACATAAAGGGTAATAAAAACTACCAAAGTGGAAAAATTACACAACTCTGGCCAAAAGGCCAGAATTCATTGGACCGTGTCCCTGGTTTGTGGGTGGGACTCGTCATGTGCAGGTTGTTTTTTGTTTTATATTTGCAATCGCCAGGATAATTTGCTCTACTATATGTGCTGCCAGTTACATTCTCAATTGTGCCAAACACATTTGGGTCTCGCTCATGCAACCATAGATTCAGTTCTTAGCTGGACTACAGATGGCGCGCTTAATTTAATTCAGATAATTACCCGCCAGCAAAGTAAAATGTTATGTCTGTGTGAGTACATCTCAATCCCTATGACAGGATCAAGAGAGTGTTTTTCTTTTGTTTGTTTTTTGTTTTTCCTCCTGCCGGAAAGAAACTCAATTTTAATTGGCAACTGATTAAAAATGAGCAACGCGGATTTTCATGGAAATATCCTTCCCGCTTGAGCATGGCATTTTATACAAAGTTCCTTTGCGGACCCTTGTCCTTGTACTAATTAACCCAGCAGATGGTGATTTGTATTGCTATTCACTGTTGTTCGGTTGTTGTGTCTGTTGGCATCATTCAATTGAGGATAATTAAAAATCAAATTGTACTCGCGTTTGGAGTTGAGCACGTTGCATGGCATTTGTGCAATTAATACCGACAAAAGGATTTTACGGCGCAATAAGCAAATTCCAATCAGAGGTTACGTAAAACGAAAGCAATACAAATGGCCAATCAATTGATTGATGGAATTTAAATCACTTGCGTGAATGGGTTGAGGATACGATAATCCCTGATCAGGCGATTATATTCTGTCGAACATTGTACGAAATCGAGGTTTTATTGGCTGCAGCTTTTAATTAAGCTTAGAATCTGCCTTTTGAGTCTGCAATAAACTATGCGTTCAATCCACGCCATTTTATGTGAAAAATATCACAGATATGTCACGCCAAGGATATTTCGATGTGGGCATAGGTGACCCAAGCCATGGAAGGCTAAACGTTAAATTTGACGCAGTTTTGCCGGTCGATGTACGTCAACTGATCAAAAATAAACGAATTTTGACGCTCGCCTGAAAACGGCTTGAACAACAAGTGACAGAAGAGGCAGTGCACAGTCGCTACGCTCGAAGACATCGTGAGTGAGCGGTCAGCGTTGACTGGATGACATGTCATGCATTGGGGTACTATACGTTCGCCTTTGCAGCTCATTCATGTTAAAGAACTGAAATCTTTTCCGACAAAGTGCAGACATTCCATCGCAGTGAACAATTTTCGAAAATTTTTATGAGCAACAAGGCCAATTTCCCTCTGAATGGATGCGACTTACTACTGTGTCCAAAAAATAAGGTGGCAATGTATTTATTTTGAAAATTTATTCTTCCAAATCAATTTCATTCAAAGTTATCCCCTTCCGATGCAATGCACTTATGCCAACGGATTTTCCAATCTTTGAAACACTGGTTGTAGTCACTTTCCGGGATGGCCTTCAGTTCCGTCTTCGCTGCGGCTTGAATCTCCTCTATCGTATCAAAACGGTGTCCCCGGAGCGGTCTTTTGAGCTTGTTGAACAGCCAGAAGTCGCACGGTGCCAGATCAGGTGAATACGGTGGTTGCGGAACGATATGGGTTGAGTTTTTGGCGAAATGATCACGAATTACGAGTGCGGTATGGGATGGTGCATTATCGTGGTGTAAAAACCAAGAATTGTCTTTCCACAATTCCGGCCTTTTTAGGCGGATAGCGTAACGCAAACGACGCATAACGTTCAAATAATATTCCTTGTTAACTGTTTGGCCGGTTGGAAGGAATTCATAAAGCACAACAACACGATAATCGAAGAAAACAGTCAACATAACCTTGATTTTTGAGCGACTTTGGCGCGGTTTTTTTGGTCTCGGCTCTCATTTGGCACGATATTCGCTCGATTGATCGGTTGTTTCGGGGTCGTAAGCATAGATCCAAGTCTCATCGCCAGTTATAATGCGTTTCCTGGTAGTTGGAAAGCATTGTTTCACACACTTCAACGCGACGCCTTTTTTCCAAAAAATTCAATGTTTTCGGTACCAGTCGAGACTTGACGCGCTTGAGTTCCAAAGCATCCTTCAAAATGGTATTGACTGAGCCTTTCGATAAGCCAACTTCATCAGCAATCGTTAATCGATGATTTTTCAACACCAAATCTTTGATTTGTTGGACGTGAGCTTCATCGGTTGAGGTTGATGGTCGCCCAGAACGCTCTTCGTCTTCGACATGTTCACGGCCTGCTTGGAAATCACTATACCACTTGTAAACATTTTTTTTAGACATAGCCTCATCATCAAAGGCTTTCTGCACCATCCTCAACGTATCCGCAGCAGAAAATTGATTCCGCAAACAAAATTTAATGCAAATTCTTTGCTCAATAAATTTCGACATCGCAAAAAACGAAAAACTCACTTTTAGCAGCTCACAAAACGACGCGTATCTCAAACACTATGAATATATTTTGACATGAAAATTCACATAGATGTCACTGACAGTACTACCAACCTAAAAAGAAAGAAAAATTTCCAAATCCTTCGACGCGCGCAGTTTAAATTCATATGTCGAACTCAAAGTCACTGCATGGCGAGCAATTTGCATTGGAAATTTACTAATCGGGCCTAGTTTTTTCGAGAACACCGTAAGTAACACTGTAACTTTGCTCCCGAGCTAAACAGAACCATGAGCAACGAGTTTTTAATGTCGTGAATTTATATAATTCAGATGGACATGTAGTTCCAACAGGATAGTGGAATCGCACAAACAGCTCAGCAAACAATGGATATTTTGAAAGATGCGTTTCCCGGCGTTTCGCCTACTATCCCAATCAAGTGATTTGCTCTGGCCGACAAGAATGCAAGATTTCTTTCTGGTTTTTAGAAGCCACGGGTCTACGATATTCAGTTCGAGACTCTTCGAGCCCTCATAATGTATACCTCGCTAAAGTGGAAGAACTTATAAAACAAAGTTCAGTTTTCAAATGCCTGAATGAACAATATTAATGAATGAGTGCTTTTGGGCCATCATTGCAGTGACGCTTTTGGAAAAACTGAACATTTTCCGAGAAGAGAATGACAAATATGCTTCATTATGTCGCATATATGATTTGCTAATATCATTTAAATGTTGCAGTTTACTTAAAGCTCAGAATGTTAGCACTTAAAAAAATAAAACAGAGTCCAGGTCTGACGCCCAAAGTAGTGTTCGTTTTAGAGTACTCCTCATTTATTTGAAGTTCAAGTCTTTTTCGGCATCTTCTTTAACCGAAGTTGAACTTTCAATGAAGGTTTGTTGGGTAGGAGCGAAGGTGTTTATATCGTTTGAGCATGTCTTAAAATTGGACACACTAGAGAATGATATTTTCTTTCATATTGACACCTGCCCAACGCAATGTCTGTTGAATATAGTAAAATTGTCAAAGTGAGCAAGTCTGGAATTATTTCTAGATTCCCGGTCAAAATTGCACTGTACATATCCTGTTTTCGAGTTTTGGATGACATTACCTCCTTGGATCCCAAAGTGCGATGTATAGTCTCATAAACGGCTTTGAAATCGAAGAACGTGTGGCGATTATCGTCTTGAAATTCGTTAGCGTTTTCAAGGATTTGGCGCCTCGATAGTTGTTGCATGGTGTGGGTTCACTTTAAAATGGCTAGAGTTAATATCTGTTTCAATATGCATGATTTCGAAGACTTTGCTTTTTTTCTAAAATTTTTGCCCTTTTTCTAAAATTTTTTAGACCACACTTATACTTTCTAAAATGAGAAATGTAATGCTACTTGAATACATCCACAATTCATTGTTACCACGGCCCTACTTCACCAAATACTTTTCACAAAATAATAATTTCCTGCCAAGTAAAAGAAGATGTGTTTCATTCAAGTTCCAAAATTCTGACGGCTATGCTTTGTGAGATTATTTCACAAAGTAAAAATTGTAAGTGCCTTACCAGTGAAAAAGAGAACTTTGCATTTGTTTTTGTGTTTTGCAAAGTTGCAAAGTACCGTGTATGTTTATTGTTGTCACGTAAGCAGAAAGCTAAAACGAGGTGACAAGATGAGCTGATACAAAAAAACAAACTTTTTCTTCTATATGTTTTTCACTGACTCGGCTAGTCTTAAAATGAGCCTGGTGAAATCACCCGGATTTAGCAGAATGTCTGCATTTGTCATTTGTGGTATTAAAAACCATTCACTTAAAGAATAAACACGTTTGTTCTTAAATTTTACTACTCCTTGCACATCTTGAGATATTTCCGCTTTTTCGAAAAGTCTCATTTGAATTTTGAAAATTGGTTTGGGTGTATGTAGGCCTTCCCATACCATGAGTTTCCCATTTCAAGATTAAAAAAATGTAGGTGCTATTTTGTATGCCGCCACCATCAAATTAACTTTAATGTTAATATTTGGTCCATGGAAGACTTTCCTGCTCGAAAGCCACATTGATATGGACCTATCATGGCAGAACAGGCAGGTATGACACGGCAGAAAAGTTTTTATTGGCAATGTTGAGGAGATTGAAACATTTATAATTGGTGTTGCTTAGAAAGTCTCCTTTCTTCAGGTGTAGGCATACAATTCTGAGATTCTGTTTAACTCCATGCGTCTCCGCTTTGAAAAGCTAAGCCGTCCGCTCAAGTGTCATCTTTAAACTTAAGCTTAGATATTGCTATCAATATTTCATCTAGTTAGGGTAGACAACAGTGTTGGTTCTTCCATGTCCTCAGCCTTGACTGTAATCCTTTTATGGTTTTTCCATTTTGAACTTTGCAGGCTTTGGTTTGGGGTCTGTATCCTTGCGATAATTGTTTTATCTGTTGGTAGAATTTTCGAACCTCTTTCCTATCTCTTAATCTTTCAACATAACTGCCTTACAACGCGATTGTTCCAACTTACGGCCGATTGCATTTCAATAGAAAACAAGAGAGGGCAGATTCTGAATTCCATTTAATGCAAAGTGCTTAAATTTTGTGCGGGGGTTTTGTTTGCCAAAAAATGGAAATTGTGCAATCAGATTGTTATTTAAATTATTTGGTCTGTGACCAAAATGTCGAACTTTGAACTTATCGAGATAGAAAATATATTGGACCAACGTCCCAAATTCTTAGCTAGTCTTCTGTATTAATTTTGAGTTTTATTACGATGAGTTTTAAGTTGATCTTATGCTGAGTTAACTGTGAAACGTCACTACCAAATTATTACTATTCTTGTAAAAAAAAGTTTAGAAATTTGTTTTGAAATGAGAAAAAATTAAATTTGTGACTAGAGTTTGGCTTTTGATTGCAGAATTTAAATCGTTGTTTCGATATAAATATTGTGAAAGGCCGCTTATGTCAACTCCTTATCCAATGTTCGAAGCTCGGGATATTAAAACATGATTATCTTTATGTCGTTTAAATTCAAAAATGCATAGTTTCAGTTGACAAATTTCCGCATCGGATCCCTTTATTTCTGGTAAAAAGATGGCTCCAAGAGTATAAAATTCAGTCTAGTTTTCTTTGGTTGTTTTCAGGCCAAATTTGAGAGATTTTTTTATCTCTATATCATTTTCTTGAAAGACCTCTAGATCTTCGTTCATGATAAGAAACCACAACAGTGGTAAACAAACTAAATTTCGGATGTTATGATCTTACTTGAAACGTTTTTGAATATACCAGTAATTCATTTTTATCCATGTTTTCATATATCAGTGTTGTAGACATCATTCAAAATCGTGAAAAATGAAAAAGATTAAGAGGACTCACATTTCTGAAATAATTTTCCAAGTACTGCCGTGGAAACGTGGATCAAGAAATAGATAAAGCGGATTATCAAAATATGAAGTAGACTCAACTTAATACTGTTGAAGTCTTTAAATTAGTCTTCTTAGTTCAGAACTAACTTAATTTAGTCAATTGTTGAAACACAACATGACGTTGATGAAATTTTTGGAATTAAAATTGAACGAAAAAAAAATTTTAATAAATGTGTCCGGAACGGCAGTGTATATATTTTTACGTATATTTTTATATTTTCAAAACTATAAATTTTACTTATTTTGAACCTTTTTTATTGGAAAACTAAATTGATTTTAATTGAAGAAGTGAAATTCTCCATTTTTTGACAGTTTTTTCGTCATACAATCGAAACCACACTGTCAAATTTGTCAAATTTAACCAAAAGCTTTTCATTATGGACATACACTTCGAATGAAACTAAGTTGGGTTCGATAGCTTGATTTGTTCTCGACTTATGCTTGACGAAAAAATCCGAACAAACGTACGTATGTACGTACACACACACGGACATCTTTCTAAGAACAATAGAATCCGACTTCTGGGACCTCCTTCCTGAAGTTCTTGATGGGAAGTTAAAAATATAATCAAGAACTTTACGCGATAAATGATCAACTGGAAATTCATTTTTTTCTTTGCAAATTACTGAAAAGTTTTGGAAATTTTTAAATGCAAATGCAAAGATTATTTGATTGATGAGTGGAATGAAATTTTATATTTTGGAAACTAAACTAAATCTAAACTTTGAGAATTAAACTAAAAAAGAACTTCTTATTACATTTTACTTTGTAATTTTATGTTTTGTGAAACAGAATTCGCAAAGATTTATAGAAAAGTTGCAAGTGCCTGATTTTTTGCTTGTCATATCAATTCCGAAACTATACGTTGTGTTCTAGCTAAGCTTGAGCTACTTTTTCGCTTGTGAGGTAATGCTCTTCCATGTTGGGAACGCACGCAGCTAAGTTGAGTCAACCGCCGAAGTATCCGTTCGCTTCCGGCTTCCGGTTCTCCAGTCCTAAAATCAACAGAAGACTAAATCAGTACTGTTTTGTACAAGTAGTAGAAGAAAATTTTAGTCGGTGCTGTCTTAAATTCTCGAAGTCCGGCCTTAGTGTAAATTTTTTGAACTAAATACGTTTAAATCAGGTCCGTCAAAAGCATATGTTAAACAGTAGGTTTGGCCTAGAGCGCCCTCGAAGTGTTCATAAGCTTATGTTATTTAAGATTGCATAAACAATTTTTTTATAAGCCCTTAAAGACATGAAAGTTTTTGAAAGAAAGGGCTCAAAAGCAAAAGAAAACGCGAGTCTATCGGATTAAATAACTAAAATATACGGAAGTGCTTAATAACTAACCACGCATCAGTATGATGGGTTGACCTCATATGACATTTCTTGAGTACCTTCATTTTTGTAACCATTTTTTGGTACTAGTACTGATTTTCAAAGTTGAGTTCTTCAAACCGGTTTTAAACTTCATTGAAAATGCATAAAAACAGCTTTTTGTCTAGGTTAAGACACCTTCTTGAAGTGGTAGCTCAAAACTATGTCTGTAACACGAGCCTAAACCAAGCGCATTTGATACTTTTTATTCCAAAACAAAAAAAAAAAAAACCTATTTTAATTACGATTGAATTGTTTTGTTCTCCGGAAAGTATTTAGTATCGATTTAGCCAATAATTAACTCTATTTGATTTCCCACAGGCTATGCAAACAATCTCCGGAAGTGAAACGACACCCCCCAACAAACCCAAAGTTCTTTAATGGATATATTGATGTGCTTACATGCTCCCCTCGATTTATACACTCTTATACTCAAAGGGATTCAAATTCAAGTGCCTACACACACCATTAATATAATGAAACATGAAGCGATAAGTTTATCCTCAGCGTATTCATGTCATTGTGGCTACAATGAGTAGCTTGCACTCATGAAAGCCAACTTGTACACATTTGCTTTTGTCAATAACATTGATTTTTTTCTTCTGTTGTTATTTTATAAATAGTCCACTTCCTTTGACTCACCACATCGTTAACCAAGTGGATTAACTTAAATAAACAAAGCAAATGTTCAATGGCACTCAACCTTCACCAGCCATCAACTGGTCCTAAAATGCTTTCAAAGTAAACACCATTTTTCCAGTTCAATAAATTGGAAAAGATTCTGTTTTTTTTGTGTAGTTGCAGTAAAATCCTATTTCAGGCAATCGTATCTTCGATCATCCATTAACAATGACCACGATGGCTAAAATTAGTTTGAGTGAAAAAAAAAAAACAGATTGGAATAGATTTCTTTCGACAGACACAAACCATAACGTGCGCTATGGTTTCTGTATGGTTTTTTATTCATGCTATTTCTGTGCTCTAGTTTTGTCCTCGAAATTTCTGTAAATTTCTGTAAGTTTAGGTTTCCGTACCCAAAGGGTGCCAACGTGACCCTATTACTAGGCCTTCGGTTCTACCGTCCGTCCGGTTTTCACATCGCTATATGGGGCAACTTACAAAATTTGTACTACTCTTAGAACGAAATATCAGAATAATATAAATAAAAATCGTGTTTCTAAAAATCAGAACTCAATTTTACGGCAAAAAAAACGCTATCAACGGTGGTATGGAACCCTTCGTGAGCGAGTTCGACTTGGACTTTTTTATACGAACCTATTATTCCTTATAGCTGGTCTTTTTATCAATTCTGTAGAGAGATGGCAAAGTATGATAGGTCACGTTTTCTAAATTTTTCAGGAAAGCAAATTCAAAGTTCAGCCAGCCCTAGAAAAATTGAAAAAGACTTCAATGTTGTTTTTTCTTCACTAGCTGCGTATAATGCCTGATCACTCTTAAAATGTATAATATGCTATTATAAAGTGGGTGCAGCGAAAATACCTTCAAAATAATATAGTATATTAAATAAGCTTCAAAATCATCGTAGTAATCGTATTTTCGTTACATAACATCTTTTTAAACTTTTTCGAATGAAGTCACTTGATTATATTTGTCTTATGGACAATTTCTTTTAGGCTTGAAGACTGAATTTTGAAAAACTTATCTACGGTTTTTGGTTTTGATTTGGTTGTGAACAGATCGTTTTGTGGTTTTCTCTTCATTTCTACATTTCTTCATTTTTCATTCAAAAAATATTGACATGACGCTTAGAAACACCGCAAAAGAATTCATTAAAAGGAAATGTATTAAAACTAATAATGAAACAAATAAGTGGTACACAAATGAACTGAAAGCCCTGCAGGTTGAAGTTACAGAAAATATGAGTTCGCTAAGCACTAAAATAGCAGGGAGAATTGGAAAGAATATAGAAAAATAAGAAATCGATATAAAGTAAAAATAATCAATGCAGAAATCGGATACATTAGGAAAAAGATGAAACACGCAAATGGACAGAGAGAAATGTGAGTAACTATTAAAAAAAGATTCTTGGACAGCACATAAATCAGATCAAACGTGTGTGTTGCGATGGGAAGGAGTATAGAGACGAATCTGAAATCGCAAACAAGCTCAACAAATACTTTGTGAAAAGTATTGAAAAAATTGTTAAAACAATAGAACATGTTGATTATGTTGATGTGGTAAGTGAAACTGAATGCAGATTAAAATTCCGAGAACTTACGATACAGGAACTCAAAACTTTATGTAAAAAAATTAAAAATAAACCAGACTTCAACAAAATTAGCCCACGGGCGATATTATTGGATAATTGGGATGTCTAAGGACAGACCATCCATAGAATAGGAAAACACATCCTATTAAAAGGCGAGTTCCCAAGTTCATGAAAGGATTCTATGGTTTCACCGGTGCAAAAAGTAACGAATACAAACAAATGTGAGGAATTCCGCCCCATCAACACGGCGGTTAAACTACAAATAGTGGAATATCTAGAGAGCAACAATCTGCTATGAATTTACATATCTGGGTACCGAAACTTAGTAAACGAAGGGAAGGACGGCGGAAAGGAAAAGAAAATAATAGCTCTATTCTTAGATTTAAAACGTGCTTTCGAAACCATTGATCGAGATGTACTTTTGAGAAAGCTTCAAAAGTATGGTTTAGATCTTTTCTGACTACAAGACTTCAACGCACGAAAGTAAATCATACCGTGTCCGAGTTCATCGAAGTTGAGCAAGGAGTACCACAAGGTTCAATTTTAGGAGCACTCCTCTTTATTCTTTTCATAAATGATATGCCCACAGTTATAAAGTTTTGTTAAGTTATTTTTTACGCCGATAACACATTGTTCTACGCTGAGATAAAGGACGCTGAAGCATGTAGAAACAAATACGATGTAGAATCAAATACGAATTAACACAACTAATACTTTGGCTGAAAATGAAGAAACTGAAAGTTAATGAGCAAAAAATAAATTAATGGAGATAAATCTACCAAGAGATACGAACATCAATATAAACGGGAAGCAGATTGAAAGTGTCAAAAATATCAAATATTTGGGACAATTATCGACAGGGAGTTAAATATGCATGAACACGTGGACTACATATACAAAAAAAATTGATTTCTTCAAGAGGATCAGGAAACAAATGGATGACTTGACTGCCATAATAGTTTATAATACCATCGTAAAACCTCACTTTGAGTTTTGCGCCACTATTTTATACTCACGCTGCAACCAGAAACATATTCAAAGGCTTCAAAAGCTGCAAAATAAAGGTATGAACATCAAACAAAGACTGGAGTACAACACATTGATAGCTGTATTCAAAATCAAAAATGGAACTGCTGAAAAACTGAGATATTTAACCAACGAAGTCAAACGAGTAAGAGATGCGCAGCCGTACAATTTACGAAACGCTGAGGATTTACGATCGCGGAGTCAGTTCACATCAGCCGGTCGAAATACAATTATTGAAAAAGGTTTTAGTTTTTTGAATAGCCGTCCCAACGATATAAAAAATGCAAAAAAAAAACTTAAGAATATTTAAAAGCAAATGCTTGAATTTTGTAAAAAGAAGTACATAAGAGAAAACAAGACAAAATTAAATAAATTTTTAATATATATTATAGTCTAAAGAGAAATATGGATTTTGTAAAGTATTAAACAAACAAAAATAAAATTAGGTCAGCAATATTTTCATTTTTTTTGCAGTATTTCTCATTTAAACACCTGGTAAAGCAATTTAAAACAAAAACTAAACAGCGATTAAAATTTAACACTTCACAATGACAAATAATAATGTCAAACAACAATTGTGCCTTCAATCAGTTACCTTTTAATTACAATCAGTTAATTTTAATTACTTCCTAATCTAAATTAAATAATATAAAAATAACAATTTTTTAACTATTTTTAAACAAGAATGCATTTATAAAATTTTGCATGCCTGAAAATTGCTAGAATTTCTGGGGAAATGAGAAAAAAATATTTAGTTAAGAACTTTCGAGAACAGGATTTCGCGAGACCAAGGGCATTTATAACCCCATGAGAACTGACAAATTTTTCTTATTAAAAAAAAAATACTTTTAAGTGTTCCTAAGAGCAGGGTTTGGCACAATGAATGATGGAAATCAACTTTAGCTTAAGCACTTCAATGGTCGATAAATAAGCGGGTTCAATTCAATTTACTGCACAGATTTGGTTTGTACATTGAAACAGTGTCACTTATATAGAAATAATTAGACAATGACATGTGACAGCTGTCATGGTCAAAATTCACCTCAGAGTAATAGATATGATAAGTATAGATATATAAGATATAGATAAGTTGTGTGCAATAACGATTTGCAACCGGAAGTCCTATTACTTAGACAATAAATTTGCGAAAAATTCATTAAATAATATTTACTGAATAACAAAAATTATTTTAATCTAAAAAAGTACTAAGAAATCGTTGTGACGGGGAAGGGAGTGAAAAATTATTAAATATAGTGTTTTTAAAGTTCGTTATTGAAATTGTACTTTTAATTCTCAAGGGCAGAGACTGAAGAACAATCTAGACGAGTTAAGATATCAATAGTTAGGTGTGTTGAGGTTAAGTGTCCTACGAGATCGAGAGAATTCCAGCTTGTGAAACAAATAAGGTGGAGACTAAGAAATAATTATTTTATGAAGGTAAATGCATGCCCTCGCCTTAGGATACTGCTGTAGGGTGTAACCCAATAGGTTTGTGGCAAAAAATGATATTCGGCCGTACCTCCGAAGGCCTTGCATCATTGAAAGCTACCTGCAATTTATGCTTGGACAATGAATCGAGGTTGCAGTAAACGACTTCCGCCGCATATGTTATTATCGGGACGAAAAGTGCACGTACAAGTCATCGTCGAGTCTCAATCGGAGTTAAGCTAGCAGTAAGCTTTAGTTTGCGTAAGCATCCATAGATGCGACCTATCACCCAGTTGACGTGGTGTTATCCAGACATGCTCCGGTTAACGACAAATCCTAAGCAAGTAATTGTTTCAACAAGCTCTAACTTGGGTTAATTCAGTGTAAAATGATGGACACTGAAAGTGTATTTAAAAAACACATCTATTTTTATGCTTTTGCATGCAAGATTCATTTGTTTCTGCGAGTAATAGCTTCTCAAGCCACATCTCTTTGAATACGGTGTCACTTTGAATGTCGAAATGTTTCGAGGAGAAACCAAAGTTTAAAAAAGTTCCAAATTTTCGGATAGATAAGCATCATCCTAAGGAGTTTTGTAATAGTTGAAGGAAACACGATGATAGTCCTGCAGGTGCATATGTACTATATGTAGATGTCCAGTAACAATTGGCATCGTTGTAGAAACTGTTTAAGACTCTCGAACGTCTCAATGTTTAATTTTGAGCTGTTCAGTTAATAAGCACCAACACCGCACTCAAAGAGATGTAACTAGTCGCTTCATGCCCACGTCCCATAAAGCCATTTAGAAATTTCCGCAGTCAGCAAAAAAATTTGAGAAATTATTGGCGTTTTCAACCAAAGCAGGGGTGAACAAAATACGTCTTTTTAACCCTTCGAACTTATCTTAATGTTTCGGATAATGTAAAATATGTGCATCTATGGTTGGCTTAGGCCCCGGAGAAAAGCGTCATTGAAGCAAGTAGTTTTTGAACAGTTTACTCCTCAAACTATCAGACATGTCACTAAATTAATGAGAACTTTGCGATAGTCGTCCAGTTCCCAACAGAATAGGCTGCAAATTGCTCTTGAAATTCATTCTGATGCAAAAGCCCTACGCTAGCCTGCAGACTGTAGCTTTGAATGAGTACAGTCTATCTTCTCTAAGGCTTATGAACTGAATACTTCGTGTGTAAAATTAACAAATCCGAAAAGACCTAACCATGTTGACTCACGGCGAAAGGCTACCGGCGCCGTATAATGCCAAGACATTAGCTTTGTTAGCCGTGACGCCAATATCTTTAGCTCCAATCAAGCAAAACACTCCTGGAGCGAATTTGGGCGAAAGGAATGAATTTTTTGAATAATTAAAAAGATTGGCTACTGTCCCCTACCATCTCCAATTTAAACTCCTAATTGATAGTAGTACATTCTTACGCAATCAATTTTCCATTTGATGAATGTGCTTGTAATGCAATTAATTTCATGTTCGTTTTTATCCTTGCAGCCGCACACATTTGTCCAAATTTAAACTAAGCTTAATCTCCGACATTGTTCTCCAGGTAATCATGACAATGCATTTTAGTATCCTTTCTTGAAGTGAAATGAAATGTTTGAACAATTTGTGTCAGGTGTCAGGCACCTGACACGGCAGTAAAATAAATTGCATTTCAAATCCTTGCCAGTCTCACAATATTATCCCCCAACGAACCGAAACCATCAAACATGTCAAATCGAATTCGATAAACTTACCAGATACATGACTGGGACATAACAAAGAACGGGTGCAAGGTGCATGCACCTTTTTGCTGACCTCAGATGACAGTGCCAAGTTCGAATGTGTCCTGGTGTTTGTGATATATTCACATCCCTTGGGATTAGAATTTGCGTTACTGTATCGACACAAGAATCATTATAATTGAATTTCTTAAGCTAAGCCATTCACAAAGTAAAAACCAATGAATATATCAGGACCTCGTGTCCTTGCCAAATTTGATATACTCCTACTTAAACTATACTGTTGTCGCTTTGCCCCAGTTATGTACACACAGCATTCAATCTCTTTCCGTCGATTGAAAATCAACAAATCTCTTCCTTCGAATATACTTATGATTACTTACGTATAAATAGGATATTTTTTTTTTGTTGTGTTGAAGGATATTACAGAGATACAAGTATCTAATCTAATGAAACTGAACTATCCAGCGGAATTGGCTAAGGAGTCAGGTCGACTGACGACCAAAGAGGATAAGGCCTTTGATAAGGGACATGAATTTGTGTGTGTCGTCGTTTGGTCAATGTTGTTTATGTTTTTGTTTGCTCACGCAGATGCCGGAAGGTACATTGTACTATATCCTTAAGGATGACACTAAGTAAATCCAGATACATGTGTATGTGGACAAAGGAGATTTACTTCTGGCTCCCGGCAAATTCATTAATTCCGTCACCAGTTCATCCTTGAAAGAAAATACATAACGATGTCCTGGCTCTTGTTTTGTATATTTGCCTTTGAGAAGGACACGCATGTCCATAATTCTTCTATAGCTTATCAAAGTTAATTAGAATATTAGATTGGATGATTGGCTTCTGATTGGATTTCTTTTGTTATCGCAGTAAGCAGGACAAAAATGAATCTCGAGCACCTAACGATCGACACGAAGTTTATTTGGAGAGCGTGATTTTGTAGCTCAGGTGGCTACTGAGGTTTCCCAATTAGGCGAAATAGGTCCAAGGCATGACACTGATTAATGTACAAATTGAATAAATTTGTAAGAACGGAGACTTCAAATGAGGTTGAAGGCTATTGTATCAATATAATTTGAATGAAATGAAGGATCTGTCTGTTCATTCGTCATAAATGTTTTGTTTATTAAGAAGGAAAATGGTAACTGATCTCAAAATGGATTCGGTCTACTTGTTAAATAATAATAAATCTGATCTTTTAAGAAGTGTGATAGTTTCTCCGGTTTGAGCTGACTCAGAAAAAATAATATCGTTAAATGCTTGAGTTCTTTCCGACGATATGTAATAGACCTAACAACATGCCATGTGACTGACCCTAACAAAGTGGCGAGATTTCATCAGCTACTGACTGTAGACTGTCGTCTCATTTGCATCTTAGTCATATTCACGCTCTCCTGACTTTCAAAGTCGCAGTGGACGTTTTTCGTTTCAAATAAAACACGACCGACGAGGCCCACTTCCTCCTGAATACGCAAAATTTGCGCCTCCGGGGCATTGCGAATCCACCTGTCATTCACAACCTCATTTTGACAGGTAGGTACCACGGCTGCGATACAGGATCATAATACACAATTCTTTTAATGCCGTTTGTTGACAAATTGAGACTGAAAGACACATGGTTCCAAAAGGACACTGAAACCCACACACAGTCTGCGCGACAGTGGACTTTATGAAGGATGAGCTTCCAAGTCGCCTAATATCTCTTGTTTTGCCGATTGGAAGACACGAGTCACGAGCCACAAACCCTGGAAGCTATTCAAAAGAATTTTCAAAATGAGTGTGAGAACTTAGAACTTAAAGCGCAATGTTCTCGCCAAAGCAAAGGGGTATGCGATATCATCTGCAAAATGTAATGAATGAAACCAGTCTCACAAACTCAAGGATGAAACCGAACCAACAAAAAGAAACTCAAACGACAAGCTCCAGACTCAACTGATTACGTTAATGCAGCGACAATACTGAGGAAGGTGCTAGCAAAAGACAACTTAAACATGCACATGAGTACTGGTATGTACTTCATGTAGATTCCGATAATTGAATCCACACAGCGTATAAGAAAGTCAGCACAAAGTAACTGATTCACCATAAATTCGTTTTAATTTTTTTCGATTCAAACAAAACTGATGGAACTTTGACCCAAATGCCATTAAAACCACTCACTTCCGTTGTGCTTCTTTAAGTTAAAAGCTCCAAGCAAATTCTGGTCCCTTCCTACAGAGGATGGCCTACTATATAGTTCTGCAATATACCAAGCATGATGGCCCCATAAAGCTCCAATCGTGGAAGCATTTAAGATTTTACTCGAGCTAATCTGGTCTTAGCTTTGAGTAACTATTGACTTGAACTTCATGCTGAGAATCGAGGACTCGAAGATAAACTAACGAACCGTACAATTTCTCGGACGCATCGTTGAATTCGTTCACTTGCTCGTCCATATTTATGTGGTGTTGTCCCTCTAAGGCTTTGCATTCCTTTTCAATTCCGGTGAAATCGTCGTTCCAATTCAGTTCGCTATGCCAGAATTGTTACATTTCCGCTATTGTTGCCGCACTTTTCCTTGATTCGCAAGAAAGATAACTAGAGATAACTTTCTGATAAAGGATTCATCCGAGCACTGCTCCACTTGAGCATGAGGTCATCCTAGAGAAGTGTTCATAAAGATGAAAGCTCTGAGAGATCGGGGTACCCCAGGGTTGTTGTTGTTGATTTTTACTGCGAACCAGATCTTTAAGGTCTAAGAGAGGCAATGACTTTTTCTGAACACACAGTGAGATGAATTTTTTATATAACTGTTTAAGAAGAAACAAATGGTTCCATACATTGCGTATAAGCTACCCTGTTGAACGTTAATGAGCACCGTAAATTTAGGATTTTGCCAAAAAAGAACAAAAATTTTGGGAAAAAAATCATTGATTTGAAAGCGTTGTTCGGAGATCACTCATTGCGAAGTATCAACGTCGCTTACAAAATCTCATCCATTTTGCCTTTTTGCAACACGAAATTCGGCTAATACTAGTGATTCTTCAAGTAAATTTTTAGTCGATACCCAACACCTTTTCAACGCCTTGAAGGTCACTTATGATAGCGTTGATCACACACAACAAAAGAAAACGATGGCCGAAAAATGATTCGGTTAAACACAAGACAATCTGTGCAGTTTGGCCAAGAACCCTTGGATAATTCCGGTAGCCAGATGTACTTCCTTTAATCGAAATCTTTTTTTTTTTGCAAAGTCAATGATTTCATCGGTCCCTTTCTTTATAAGATGCGCCAGATCTTGTATGAGTACTTATATAAGTATTTTGTGGCTCGCTGTTGCTAGATAGTGGTAGGGGAAGTGCCCTAAATCTTTCTCTTCTTCCTCACAGTTGTCGCATATTGAGGTCTCTGTCTGTATGAGTGGAGATAACGGATAATGTATCATTCTCGTCATTCAACGTGTTATTTTAGGTTTTCCAGTAATTTTTGAATACGTGGGTTGTGCAATCTTTTATAGCTCATTTAATGGCTATCAGGGGGACTGCTATTTTCCCATTCCACAGAGGTTTTTCTTCCGTTTTTTTATTCGTCCAATTGAAGACTGATCCTAATCCTGCTACTTCTTTCTTTAAAGAAATAGGATTAAAACAAAAATCATGCTTAAATATCGCCAGTCCTTAAGATCTGGCAATCGTGCCAGTCCTGTGCCAATCTATATGGAACCCTATACTATATAAGAATATTGTCCGATTTACAACCCTGTCTGCAAAGATTAAAGGTGAGGGTACAACCGCTTCGGATCACAGCCACACAGGTGCACGAACACGAGAAGACTGAACTACCAGGATTTTGAAGATAAAAAAGCATATATATTTGAAAATATATGAAATACTGGTATTCTCCTTCAACCTCGTCCGTTTGGATTTCGTGTACAAAGAAATGTTGTATTTAGAACACAAAAATGTCTATTCGTCGTCTTCTGATACCAAGGTGTACTTTTTGCCCACACAATGTTGTGTTTAAGTCGATTTTATATCTATTTCGATTTTCCTCGATGAAAGGCAAAATTCAATAAAACAAATTTTAATAAAAATTTCAGCAGTACCTTCTTAAAATACCCCGACAGATTCATATTAATTTTAAATATATTTTTAGGTAATATTTTAACAATTTGTTTATTTATATTAATATAGTGAGATATGTTGTCGCGGACTTTTTTCTAGAACTTTTTGAGTTCTTCGACATTTCCATTGAAAGCAATTAAATATCTATTACCGTTAAGGCAGCGTTCACAAAAAAACGCATTCACTCGTCCTTTTTTTAGTAATACTGTTGGGCGCTTTATTCAACGAAAAAAAATTGAGCCTATATTCATCCTCAAAATCAATTGTAAATTTTAGTGAAACAATTTTTGAAATCTGTTGAGTAGTACAGATAACAAAACTCATACAAACAAACTTAAAAAATTAACTACTTAATAATATTAGAGTAGAAGACTAGATAACCGCAGAGTGTTGAAGTCTGGGTTGGGTTGTCATCGTCGAGAATTAAGATGAAAGCTGGTTTCTCATCTGCATCAGGGGAAAAAGGTACCATTGTGTTCAAGTATCGACGGTCGGCAACGTATGATTGTTGGCCATGCTATTAATCGGCTGATTTGGCTAGTCTTTGGCGGTGACTTAGTACAATAGCCGTACCACCGACTGATGGGGATGATTCCTGATTCTCTGTAGAGTCTCCTGTAGCTGACCTCCTTCATAGTGATCCTGTTCAGATAGAGACCAGTGCATATGCAAAAGAACTTCATCTTCAGTAAAGCCTTCCTTCGCCAAAACATTGCAGGCCGTCCAAACGATACAATTTTTTACGTTTTTTGTGGAATCGATTCGGCGTAGAAAACTTCCATCAATTTGGCCTCTAATCCACTGCAAAAATCTATCAAAAGAACAAAAAAAAAACTGACCTAAATCCAGTGAGCGTAATAAAGTCAATACTTTCAAAGTCCATCCCCCTTTTGTGTCCAGAAATACACGCATACCCCCGTACGGCAGAGCATATCGAACCTTCAATATCTGCGACTCGTTACAGAGTATATTTGCTGCAGCCAGCAGCTTTTGCTAGCGATTTGTACCGCGTAATATCTAAAATTAATTATATCAATATCCGGGGTGAAAAAGTTTCTCCTGGCACAGCAGTTCGTTCTGTTCGTAGTCGTTCCGAGCGCAGAGCCCGTAGGGTGGTGCTAAGTTGATTCTTCTTTTATCGGTTCGATGTATCTCTAATAAGGCTCGACGACTTCCATGAACAATAATCCGTCTCTATCCAATCGATGGAATCGTGACTTCCTGAGGGTTTCCTTTCTTTCCGTACATCCTTCGCCTTTCGGCGCGCGCTCGATGTGCTATGGATTGAATTGTGTGTCAAGTGAGGGTATGTTATTGTTGAAAGGATATCACGTTTAGGTTTCAAGGGATAAAGGTTTTGCAATGCCATCAGAACACACATCACGACGAAATTGTTGCCGTTCAGTGTGAATAATGTTGACATAGATTTTCTTGAAAATTCACTGTGTGTATGCTTTTTAAGGGGGTGTTCTTACTCTTTAGCTCTGTTTAAGTGCTTGAAGGCCGTGAAGATATATTACGCACAAGCCAACCAACTGACCCCTTCTATGGACGTCCTCTTTTGTGTTTTTCGGTTACGGTTACGAATGGTGGTCACAGTTTGAGTGACAAGAATTGTTGTTATGTTGGTCAGCCCGCGTTCCGATAGGGATTCATCAAGATAGATGAGAGACGAACAAATTGACATGAAATATTCATTGATCCATGTCCTTATTGTTGGGCATTGGACACAATTGACTTGGATTTGTAGTCCGTTACATGATTTCGGTTTCTTTTTTTTCCGGCTTGAGATGAAAGGATTCGCAGTGGGCGGGTGTTACTGATGACCTAGTAAAAGATTAAAGAGATGCAAATCAGTGACATTTCCAAAAAGGGATTTTTTTGACATTAAGTTTCTGATAGAAAAATATTGGTTCACAGTTTTGATGATTATCCTTTATAAATTCTATACACCGCCCGTCATAAGTTTCCGTATGAACTGTGTTAATATAGCAAAGTTGCTTTAAAAATGGATGCTGGGCTCAAAAAACCGTGTGAATGTAAAAAAGATATTTCTGTCGAAAAAATGAGCCAACTGCAGCTGATGTACAGTCAGTTCGTGTACACTCTACGGAGAGTATCCCAGCTCTTGGCCAAAGTATCGCATGCTTCTGCATCCGAAAATTTCAATGCACTAAACTGAAGATAATTTTAAATAAAGTTTATTCGCTTATTAGATCGTATTTACCAAGCAATTCAAGCATATTGACCATCACCTTCATTATCAAAAAAACATATTTTTCAGATGAGGAGCGTTTCCACCTTGAGGGCTCAATAAACAAGCAAGAGAACTAGACGGGCTTTTGAAGCTCTGCGTATTTTCTTCCAGGAATATTGAGGCATGATTAACTGTTTTTAATATACCCAGATATTAAGAATATGGACTCAGTCGAATTAGAATAGTTTCAAGCAGGATGGGGAAGTGTGACGCTCAAGCCATTTGTGATAGAAATTGTTTTGATGATGTTTCGATTTGACTCCGTAGGAATTTTTCGACGGATCCCTATAAAATACGACGTAATACGAACAATTCAAAGACGGTTAAGTCACAAAATATTAACAAAAATTGGGTTGACAGGATGGCTACTGCTAAACCAGTTTAGTCAGTTCAAACATATATTGTATAAAATAACAAATGAGATAAAATGAACTAAAACTCAGAAGAATGGAATTTTTACTTATTTAAAACCATATAAAGAGAAAGACCAAACGAAAATGAACGCGTAACACCAACCTCTAGATAGTGTAAAATTCTAGCCACTGACCCACTTATTTATTTCAAAATACATAAATAGAATCTTTGAAATTATTGAAGAAAACCAGTCTGCTTGGTTTAAATGAAATCGGTTAGTATCTAGAAGTTATCTGTGATACACAAATAACAAAATACAAACTTCACTTATCTTGTACAGACCGATAGATGAAGTGAAAAAAACCGGATTTCATTACCGTTTTCACAAATGGACAGAGTGATTTGTGTGACAGATTATGGTTAATAATTCATTAAAGTTTTGTACAAATTTGTTGAAATATGGCGATTATTGAAACCTAAACATTGCCTTTATAAGTCATTATTTGGCGGGCGCTACGAAGACTATTAAAGATAAATAAAATAAAAGATGAGATGTGTTAAGTTTACATCATTATCCACAAAAAAGTCAATGAGACTAAGATATATGATTTACTATTAAATTTTTGTCACAATAATCACCTTTTTTCAAATAATTGAATCAAACGCGAATAGATTAGAAAGATGATGACTCTAATATCACGATATTAATCCTAATACAACTAAATAATTTTTTGATAGAGGTTGATTATGTAAATATGAATTCTCTTTTAATAATTTAAATCGGAACTTTCGGTTGAAAGTTTGAGCACATCTAAGATGTTCTCCTACACAAATTTAACCATAGTTTG
The DNA here is from genome assembly GCA_963555765.1 of Orthonevra nobilis. Lineage (NCBI taxonomy): Eukaryota > Metazoa > Arthropoda > Insecta > Diptera > Syrphidae > Orthonevra > Orthonevra nobilis. The sequence continues at coordinate 59,187,916 of OY743225.1, read as the reverse complement.
TTTTTTTATTTTATTCTTACTTCAATGTTGATATTATTAATGCAAGTGCCACTCTGTCTGTCTGTTAGGTTTTAAAGCCTGAACTGCTACACCAATTTTTATAAATAAAATGTTCGTTCTTATTATTATACATTGGTTGAATAAGACTCAAAACGTTGAGGATAATTGAAGTTTTTTTTCAACTTATTTAAAAAATTTCATAGCTAACTATGCTGCAAGGTTTTGTTAAGTCACAAAAAGATCAGCGCAATATATTTTAACAAACATTTCACTATTGCCTTCTTCTATACTCAATATAATTAAGAATTCAAGTTAGTTAGTTTGTACGTAGGAGGTTATCTTCAAAATTTCTCATCAGTTTTCAAAAATTGTTCCACAAGTGTTTGAAATGGACTTTAAACTTGAAAAGAGGCTTATATTACTTTATTTAAAGAAAAGGGGCTTTTCTTGATGCAAAGATTACTTAACAAATTTCAAATTTGACTAACAAATCTATTTTGAATAATTCGATCCATCAGAAGTATTTAAAGTAGGTAATGTCATATTCAATATACTATTTCGAAAAGGGCAGATGTCTGAATATTTAAACTTTTCAGAAAATCAAAAACTAATTACTATTAAGAAAAGGCTTGTCCATACCACGAATTTCCCATCTTAAGATAAAAAAAATAATAATATAAAGATGCTTTGTAATTTGCCCCCATCAACTTCTACTTGGGTTAAGAAAACATCGTTCATTCCCTAAACATATATTCCCAGTATGAAGATACTTGTTTTCGTATTTACGAATCATTGAAAATACGATTTGCGTACTCAACATTAATAGATTGTTCAACAATTTGGTAATCACTTATTAACGAATTTATTATTTCAAGTAATCAGGACAAGAATTTGGAAATCCTGTTTTTTTTTTACTAAGAAACATTTCTACTTTTTAGATTTTTAGTCTTAGTGCAGAAATAACTTAATATAATTTAAAATTATGTTTTGCGTTTTTTTAAACATTCATAGCTGGTTAAACATTTTTTTTGTTATTAATAACTTAATAAGTAACTTGAGATGACGCTTCAGTTTGCGTGGCATTGGAACTTTATCCTTTGGGCTAAGTCGATGTCGCTGTAAAACTCGTAACGCACAGTTCGTTGTTGAATCTTTTCCTTCACCATGCTGTCCGATTATATGAATATCTTCGCCGTATGTGAGTTATTAAACAGACATTTTAAATATGGTGACTCTACTGTTGAAGCGGGACTTATCATTATTGTGTCCCAAGTATGATGTTGAAGAAGAAATTGCCGAAAACGTTGTTTGACATCCTGTGGGTCGGTGACGTCTAGAGCTTGAGTTCCCCATCGCCATCCTGCACAAAAGGACGAGCTGGGCTGGGATGCTTAACCTAGACATGGCTCCAAATCGTCTCTGTGGACGAAACAAAAATCAAAGCCAACCTTTGTGCGTGCAGATTTGGAGTTTCAAGATCTGCCATTTAGTTAATATTGGTGGTCTATGTTAAGCCACATAAATATTGGCCTAATAAAAGTAAATGATGTCCTTACAGCGGCCCAACAACTCTTGCTCGGCAGTTTGACTGGCATACGACGGCTTGAGAAAACAAAACTATGTCTGTACAAATTTTTACGGCTGTACGTCCGGCCATACAGCGGCTAAATTAAAGAAAAGAATCCGATGGCCGTTTAAACGGGTAATCCACGTCCAAATTGTGTCAACATCAACCGAAAAGGGACAAGTCAGTTGGTGCTGAGCTGTCGTCGAGGGAGCATGTCCTCTCTCTGCTGAGACCAAATATTTTTCACCCAATAAATAGTTTTGTAAGTACATATTGCAGTTCTACAAGCGTAAAAAAAAATAAAAGACACACGAAAGAAACAAGGATGATCACCACAAAAAGGGTAAATCGACGAAGGCCGAGTAAAAATATTTCATTTTTATTCGCACGGATGAACAGCGGCCGTTTATAAACGCAACTCAAAAAAGCAAATAAGTTCATAGACGCATTAGTATATGACAAGATGAGTAATTAGCCCGTAATACGCCTGTGGAATAGTCGTCCACATTTTTTCGAAAGCCGTCATACTGCCGAGATTTAGCCTTCAGTCCTTTAGTGTAGGGCCGTTGTGCAGCCGTATAAAAAATATGTAAAGCCTTATCTTTCCGACCTCCGACTGGCGGCTTTCCTTCGGCCGCTAAACTTCCGTACGAATAAAACTGAAATATTTTACTCGGGAACAGCTTCAGGAGTTCACATAATTTTGGAGAAAAGATGTTATAGGCAATTTTGAGTAGATTGATACCTTTATTATTAGCACAGCTTAGATGGTCTCCCTTCTTCAAGATTGAACAAACAACAACATTCCATTCATCTTTTTTTTTTTTTTTTTTTTTTTTCAAACTTGTTTATTTCCACCATAATTTTAACAATTTTCTTAACGAGAAACAAGATAAACGCTAAATCAATAAATTTACATTTTCGTAAATGGCCAACTCAAAATTGGCTCTCATTACTTATAATTTTATAATATATACTTAGACTAAATTACTAGAACATATTTTGTTTTGTGATATTTATAATTTATATATAATTTACTTTCGAGAAGAAAAGGTGGATGTTAAAAAACTCCTCATAATAATATATTTTTTAACAAAGAACGAACAAAAACAAACGAAAAAAAACAAAGACCTACAAACTAAGATAAAACTACTTAACCTAACTTTGCCTAATTGTTAGCTTCTACCCAATCGAGCCACCAGTATTTATTTAAATTTGACCTGTTGTCATTATTAACATCTCTATCAGGTACGCTCATGCAGTATTTCCAAATATTGCTTTCATCGCTTGAGTGTGCAGGCACATGGAGGATTCGTTTATCTGTTGCTCTTCTAGCAGCATGATAAATGATAGGGACATTACTCGAGTCTGAAAGATAGCCATATGCATCCAGATAAAGAAATGCTTCAGGTGGTATATGTCCACTTATCAATGAATTTCTAAAATACCCAGGGTTAGGATAAAATATTCCATTCATCTTTGATGCTTTATTATATCATTTTTGCCGCATTGAAAAGTTCGACAGCTAAAGAGGCTTTATGAGATTTAAGTTTATCCAAGCCTACCATCGGAATTTAATTCTACAATAATGTTTCCATTTCGAACTTTGCAAGCTTCGGTTTGAGCTCTGTAACCCTGTGATAATTGTTTTATCTGTTGGTAGAATTTTCGAATCTTTTCGCTGTCTCTTAACCTCGAAATAACCTTGATCGCACGCTTCTCATGCTCTTCCGTATACGCTGCTGCCGTTGGCATAACTTAAAAATATTGTGATTCCATTACAACAACTTCCTGATCGGAAGTTTAAAAGAAGCCAAATTTTAAGGTCAATTAGTAGTCGTAAGTTACATGAATATTTTGATATTACTGGAAGGAAGCATAAAGAACACATAATTATATGAGCAAAAGTATATGCATGCGAGGTGTGCCCTTTTCCAAATAAGCATACTTAATTTGATAAAAATTAATTTTGCTTATCGTCGAGGAACACAACATTAAAAAAAATTGTTGTCCTGCATATTGTGCGGTGGCATGGAACCCTCTTTGTACGTGTACAACTCGCACTTCGCTTTTTTTTACTTTGTAGTAATGTTTACATATTTCTGGAATTGAGTTCATAACTGAATGCTTCCCGATTCATATATCTGTCTGAACCTCTGTATTGCCGAGGCAAATAGAAGTCCTTAAAAACAATAAACAACAAAGAACCAAACTCTGAATCCGTTCATCAGTCATTTCTGAAGAGCAATTTTTCTGCAAATAGATACTCAATACCGACAAGTTGCATTCATTATTCATCAAAGAAGCGAAATCAAATTGAATGTCTCGAATAAATTCACTTTGAACAGAAATCAAGTGAAAAATTACGAAAAGGACTGCTCACCCGCACGCTAGTACAGAACTATATTGATATGGATCCTCCTCTTCCAATTCATATTTCTACATCGTTCGCATAAGGAGGACCATTTGCTTAATGCTGTGTATCCATATTTCAATTGATGTACTCCAACGCGCTTCACTCCTAATAAAACAATCTATCCGCATGAATAGATCCTCCTACGCAGGATAAGAACCATCGCCTCGTCCGGTGCACAGCGTGTCTGTTCTTACTTTCGAAAATAAATACTTTGTGCATAGAAAATGCAATCCCGGTGTAACAAAACGCCCTCGTCCTCGTTCCCCATTTCCATAATCAATGCACATTCTAAATCGTCCTGTTCAATGAATTGTATCTACACAGGATTAAATTCTTTCTTCCCTCCATCGACCCAAGGTGTGCACATTATACTCGTACGCGGACCAAACAACCCACTGACTGCCCTCTGGTGTATCCTTGTGTGATGCTAGAACTCAACAGTCTGAATACATCTATCGTCCGTCGCCGTGGCCGTTGCCGCCGACTGTTCAACCGGGAGTAGGACACTGTAGAAAAAAAAAAACTAAAACTTTCAATAACAAATCGAAGAAAGATAAATATCCTGCAGGATATTTCTCACTCGTCACGTTGTCGCCTTCTTCGGCATCGAGGCACAATAGATGGTCATATTCGCACCCCTGTCAGGTGATAAACTGCGTCTAACTCCTTTTGACTTTATCTTTTATTCATGCACCGCAGGCAACAACGAAGGATGCATTGCATTGTGTATAGCATGGTTAAAGGACAATTGAAATTTCTTTTAGCAAATGATACTTGTGAATACGGGGATGATGTTGTTGTTGCGACAGCATCACAAGGATGCAATTGTTGTTTATTTCAATTTAAGAGCGAGTCGATCGTTCAAGGTGCGCCGTTATGTACAACCTAACACCACCGCCTAGAGTCCTTTTTTATGTTTCGCCGCCATTGGATTCCCACCACCTCCCTCCCACAACTAAGTGATACTTGGAGTAAAATAAATATCCTCGCAAAGGTAGTAAAATGATACTTGAATTATCCTAGAGTGACTTTGTGGCTTGAGTGTTGCGAAGCACAGTACAGCAAAGAAGTGTCTACATGTGTCATATGCCATGGCGGAACGAGGTTCGAGTTAATGTCACACGCCATTCGTTCTTAAAGCAATAAAGGACATTAATTCAAAACACCGAGAGAAGGAGTAATCCCAAAATGGATATTATATGGCATGGAAGACGACGACTGGTGTAAAGCTCCAGCAATTCATCGCGTTCAATGGGCTATGTGCTTCGGCAATAGCTTTTGCCATTACAAGTTTTAAGGACGAAAAGAAAAAATAAGAGTCCAGCCATTCGGTCGGATTAAAAAACGAAAATCTTTTCAAGTGTAAAGCTATGTAATTGTAGGCAATAAACTGTGTCTTTGTTGGGGGTGGAACGGGTGTACGAATTTTATTCCCAATTCTGATACTCACGCTAAGTGGTTCGGACTGAATTGCTGTGGCGAATTATGGAATTCTTCTTCTTTGAGTGTACTTGGCCAAGAAGTTAATTGTTCGATGGCGACATACTCAATTGGAGACAAGGAGTTTGCCTTTATTGGGGTCAGCTAAAATACGACTAAGAGTATATTATGCACTTGGGTTAGCAACGAAAGTATTTCCATTATTTCGATTCGAGAAGCGAAGGACTGGCTTTGTAGTTTTCAGCGAGTCCTGGAGAGTATTCAAGAAAATAGAAGTATTTTCGTGTTTAGGATTTCATATCAATTATCATTAAATAAGGACATTTTTTTGCTAGAAAATTTAAACTACATTTATGGCATGAAGGTCCAGTCGCAAACTCGTTCGAGAACGTAACTCGCTCCTTGCTGAATTTCATTATTCTAGATCACCGAGAATTATTCTGTTGGTTATCAAAAGCTGTATCCTTGATTATTTTACAGGTCTTAAGGTCAGACGGACAACGTATTGATCCTATAGGAGTTCCGCTTTTTTTTTAGGCGCGGAACCTAAGAAAGGATCTTATATAAAATATATTCGAAATGGAATATTCCAAAACAGGGCTAAGGTTTTAAAAATGATCTTTCCTCTTAATTCTACTGGTGCTATTTTCATGCCAACTTCTCCTCAACATGAATGGTTCAGAGATTTTTGTTGTAAAGCCTCGACTCGAGGTAAGGACATATAAGTCATATGGTGAAAGATCCGGTATGATGTGCACAGAGTATGCCTCCATACTTGCTCGTACATTTATTGGAAAGAATTGTCCTCAGTTAAATCCGGTACCATGGCCCGTCTACCATAGTACAAGTCAGCAGTGTTTATCTTTCGTTGGTTAAAAGAGTAAAGAGCCCATAGTCCCTCGAACAATGCTTAAGTTTCTGATGATGCTGCCAAGGGCTTTCGGATCACCTGTATTTCATTACCTTCAAGCTTTCCAGCACTGTTTTCCTTGAGGTCTCTAGGAAGGAAAAGCCACTATTTGCTAGTTAAATAAAAATAAAGCACACAGTTGAATTTTTTTATTTGAGTAAAGACCGCAGTCTTCCTTATCCATTTACGTGGATTGCGCGTCAAACTTGAACCACACCAACTGACGTTTGCATATCAATTTTGTGCTCAAGGGTTGTCTACATAACTAGTCTTTATTGTCAATTCTTCCTCCTGTATGGTATTTACTATCTAGCCCTTCCCATAGTGCAAAAGCGTGATTTCTCCCGGGCTCTGCAAATGTTCCACAAACTTTCATCCAATAAGCCTCCTGCTGTTTTAAGAGGCAAGTTTTTTGTTCCACTTTGTTTTTGTTCTTCCATATTTTAAGCATTATAAGCACTGAGTTTTCATGTTACCAATAGTTACCTCTTTCGTGATGATAGCCTCAAGGTCTACGATTTCCGACAACTTTAACTTTTGCCTATTTCTAAGAGTTGTGTACTACTTCCTTCCTTTTACTTTGTTTCCAAGCTTATTCAGGGATTTCAAAATTTAAACTCTCGTGAGTATGTCATTTTAGGAGAGACTGCCCGAAGTTTTAATCGCTGGACTTGGATGTGCAGAGTCTGCCGACAAGGCCAATAATTAACTGCAAATTTATTTGGCTGTGTAACACGATATTCATCATAAATTCTTCACCACTTTTACCAACAAAGCTGGCAATATTTCGCGCAATATATGGGCATCTAGGTCGTCTCTTGTAGCTGGCCAAAGTCCAAAGGAATGAAATCACATAACATTATTGTTTGTTCCAAAATAACGAGCCGCTGTGTGACATTTTGCAACTGAGTTTTAAACTGTGTCCTCCCAACCGATTTTACTAAACTTTTGCATACACATTTAATTTTGGTGAGAATGCAATAATTAGTTTTGTAATGTATTCAAAATGGCTGCCGTCACAAAATGGATGTTGTTAATTGTTCTAACCCTGTCAATATGGGCATCAACTGAAAAAGCTTGAAGAGAAGACAACGATCAAATGAGTGACATCATGTCGAAATGGATGCGTCTACAATGTGGTGGTTCACTTCATTGACATTAAATTTGGTGGGCACATTCAATTAAACAAAGACTCTGGCTCTATAGGATACCTAGGCTCTCATATTTTAACTTAATCGTATATTCAATTGGTCGAAGGAAAACCAATTCAAATTTAAGCAAAAGCAGAAACACATTTCAATTCCATCCGCTCTATATGAACAATTCCCCAATCAAATATGTAAAGGGTCCGCCATCTAACGTTCTTTTTTTCAACTAGTGCTTATTTCGTGAATGGTAACACTTAGCTCATGTCTGAATTGACAGATTATTAGTTTTATCCTTCCGCTGAACGAATATGGTTGTGTATACGCTTGAACAACGCTGGGAAATATTGCGACATTACTTTGAAAATCATGGTAATGTTGCAGAATGTGTGCGAAAATTGCGTACGGATTTTGGAAGAAGAGAAGCACCGTCAGCACCGAGAATATTGCTGCTGTGGCAGAAAGTATGCGTGAAGCGCCATCAACATCAATTCACCGTCGTTCTCAACAATTGAACATTTCGGAGACATCATTGAGACGAATTTTGCATAAAGACCTTGGTATGACGCCATACAAAGTTCAATTGGTTCAGGAGTTGAAGCCAACTGACAATCTAATGCGTTTTCGCTTCGCTAAGTGGGCCTGCGATCGACTTGCAGAAGATGCCGATTTTGCCAAAAAAATCATCTTTTCAGATGAAGCTCATTTTGATCTTGGCCGCTTTGTAAACAAGCAAAATTGTCGCATTTGGGGCACAGAAAACCCGCACGCATACATTGAAAAGCCGATGCACCCAAAACGAGGTCAAGAGGCATAATTGGGCCATTGGGCCATGTTGAACGAATTTTTGTTCACAAAAATTGAAGATTGAAGATATTGGCAACATTTGGTTTCAACAGGACGAAGCTACGTGCCACACAGCCGAAGCTACACTCGATGTTTTGCGCCCTGTTTTTGAAGATCGCATTATCAGCCGCAGAGCTGATGTCGTTTGGCCACCTCGGAGCTGCGATTTGACACCGTTGGACTATTATTTGTGGGGTGCCCTCAAAGATAAGTGTTACGCCGACAAGCCAGAGACAATTGACGCTTTAAAGGACAATATTCGTGAAGCCAGCTGCACACAATCGATAATGTGCTTAAAAATTGGACCGATCGTGTAGGCTACTGCATGGCCAGCCGAGGCAGGCATTTGAATGAAATTATTTTCCATTATTAACCGGAAGGATTGTACTTTCAAATAAAAAAAAAAATTGAAAAAATATTCAGCAGTTTTTTCTTTTTTTATAGCATTTTCAAAAAAAAAAGTTATTTGGCGGACCCTATAAAACATAAAACATTTACAATTTATCTTTGTTTTACAAATAACCATAAAAACATATTTAACTTTAACGAAATTGGTCTGTGTCTTAAGCATTTAAGGATAATCCTCATTGTTCCATTTGTATACGCTAAAGCTAAAGACGAACAAAATTCAAAATCTGTTTTAACCATTACATTAAAAACGTTTATAGCGCTTATTGTTGAAATTTTGCTTCGAGCTGTGCCAAAGAAAAAATACTTTTTTGAATGCCTTTTTTATGATATATTTTAATCGGGAATTTAATTTTAAGTCAGAGTTAAAATTCCAAAATATTTGATTTGCTTAACTTTAATTGTCACTAGTTTAAGCACCATGCTTTTTTTCGTGCTTACATTTCAGCTTGTTTGCCTCCAACCAAATACTTAACCTTATAGATCCTCTTGTTATATAAGCATACACTCATGTATGCATGATTTTTTTTTCGTTATTCTGTTTCGGTGGTGCCAGAGTATACCCCATTAACGTTCGTCTTTTGAATTCTTCCGCTGTGAAGTGATCTTAACCTCTCCAGCTCTATATCTTAAGCACCATAGTGGTGCAATTTGTCCCGAAGGAAACCTCTGTCTATCGTCTCGAATGCTCTTTTGAAGTTAAGGAAAATGAAGTTTTTTGCATATTTTTCATTTCAACATATTTTAATACCGTGAAAGGCTAAATCCGGACTGACTCTATTGAGAGCTTTTTTATTTCAAAAAAAAATTCTCGATTTTGGTTTCAATAGAGAGTGCGTTAATTGGCTGAAAATGTTCCCATTTGTAGGAAGCTCGGACTTTTTGGATGTAAGTCACTTCCAAGATTTTTGAAAATGATCTACAACTCATGGAAAGGTCCGTACTTATATTGGTAATATTATATGTATTGCGTCGAGCAGCACCATAGTATTAACATAAATGTAGTTCCTAATTTTATTCATTGTTTTCATGATACTTTTAATGTCTGTCACAGATCAGAGTTGAAATTTCAAGTTCGTCCTCTAGTGATCACAATGGGGTATGAATTTCAAATGAATTTTTTAGCTTTATTCATATCTGTGGTCTATATAGTTTTCTGTATCATAGTTATTACTAGCACTTTTCAGTTCACTATTATTACAAACCCAGCTTTAGTGAATCTAAACATCTATTGATCATGTGTTTCATAAACGACTTATCTGAATATTTTGTCACGTGTCAACACCATATATGTACTATATAGTATATGCAGATGAAGTGCAAATTTACATGCCTTTTTCCGAATTGTGTTTTAGTGAAGCCATACGCAGTTTTAGTACTGAACTTAATCGTATATTCAATTGGTCGAAGGAAAACCAACTCAAATTTAAGCAAAACCAGAAACACGTTTCAATTCTCACCGCTCTATATGAAAAAATCCCCAATCGAATATGTAGAATGCGCAAAAAAATCTTGGTGTGTATTTTAATCAATGTCTAAACTGGGATGTGCATATAAACAGCGATGTCTCTTTAGTGTATGGTGCTCTTCGAAGACTTTGCCCTACCTACAGTCAAACGTAAACTTGTTATATCTTATATTTTACCTATAAAACTTTACGGCTGTGAATTATTTTCACACATGGACTATGACAACTATAGTTGTGCTAGATACATCTACGGTATAAGTAGACGTGTACACATCTCTGACCACGCTAAAACAATAATGGGATGTTCCTTGACAGCGCTTCTCAAATTTCGAACTCTGCTTTTGCTTCACAAAATTACGGCCTCTAGGAAACCAGAATATCTATTCGAAAATTTACGGTTTGGTTAAATCACAAGAACCTTACACCTTATTATACCCAGACGTAAATACTAAGCAACCACTCGTCAGTTTTTTTTTTTTTCATGCAGTTCATCTCTGGAACTTGCTTCCCATTTATGTAAAACGAATGTGCAGCACAAGTACCTTCAGACGGAAAGCCTTCGCATTTTAAGCAGATAACTATTAGTGGAACCTTTTTACTCTATTTCTTTTGCTATCAATCGTTATCTTTCTAGCTTTTTCTATCTCTCTATTTCAAACCTCAATTGCTACTAATATACTAATATACTTATATCTTAATTACTATTACCTTTACATATTAATTATGATTTTAATTGTTATCTTTACTCTAAAGCTGTTTTTCATTATTGTAATAATTTATTTTTTAACTCAAGCATATACAAATTAAAAACATTTATCTTTTATGTATCATGGATCCGAATAACTAAATAAATAAAATAAATAAATAAATAAAAGCTTGGTATTAAGCGATTTTTTCCCATCTCATTATTCTTGACATTTTATTAAACCAATTGTTTGTTGTTATTTTTTATCACTCTACGACTCAAAAAAATAGGTATTATTTTAACAATTTCCTTGCTGAATGTTCTTCCTATGACATCGGAATCTACACTATGGTTTAAATGCTTTAATCCACTACTATTTTTTAAGGTTATAAATGAACAATGATGTTAATAAAATTTTACTTCGGCGTTACCAGAAGATACTTTTCAATCAAAATCCTATTAAGATAGTTTTTAGATCAATTTTTACTTCGGCTTTGGTGGATCTTGAATCTTTTATTAATTGTTTGTGATTTTTAACTTGTAGATTTTTCCTATAAGGAACTAATAAAATAAACGAAAATATTTTTTTTTGTTTCGTTTGGTTATTTCTTTTCGGCCAAGGCAATCAAAAAGTCACATAATCTTCAGTTTTGAAACAAGTGAAAAAGCGTCTACCAAAGGCTGACTTCTGACTTGGAAACATACTTTTATTCAATTAGATATTATCCCGCCACTTAAAATGACATGACAATTAAATTTGACTTCAACTTCCAGTTGAAATTGAGCCCATTGACCGATATCGGCTTCAATTGTTGCAGTTGGATCTGATACGGCTGTAGCCCAAGGTTTATTCCAAAAGTCAGCATAGATAGTGTCAAAATTACACTTCCTTCGGTCCGTTCAGCATGTGCTTATGTTGTATTTGAAATATAATGCGAGGAGCACAGATGCGAATTATATTTCTTATATTTCTTCCCAAATTTGAACCAGTAGCCGCCGCACTCACCATACAGTCATCACCACCAACAAATTTATCAAGAATATCCAAATGTGTTTTTCTAACTCACTTGTCACTTTTTCACCCACCACCTGTAAAGCTCAAAATTTGCGTGATTACCGAAAAACAAGGGAAAATATCGTTCCCACCTGTCACTCATTTTGAGTTTGCAGGTGTTAGCCTCGTTTATAAAGTGTTATTGTCTTTCTACATTTATTAAACACTCGACGTTTGTTCGTCATTATTCCAACCTCGATACGTAACAGCTGATAGGTATTAGCGGCTTGAGTATATACAAAGTTCCTTAATGGCAAACAATCCTTCACAATGACGTCTGTTAAATATGAGTGCTATTTGTCAGACAAAAGGTAAGCGCCGCGCGAGATTTCAAAAGACTCCACCCTCCTCCCCCTTCCGTTTCGGGATGCCTTTCGAAAAAATTAAAAAAAAAAATGGAATTTTTCTCATTTATGTGCCAAACAAAAAATACAATTTCGAATAAGGTGCTTCACATTCACACAATGTATTACAAGGAATCAATGGAAAGGATAAATCTCCTCCGTGACATAAAGATACAGGGATTTCCGTCTGCCTTCGGGATATCCTCAGAACAGAAAAAAATTAGGCACGTATCCGTTGAAAGAATATCGAAAAAAAACAGCGCACAAGAAGAATACAGTTTTGTTGCAAGACACCCGCAAACCGAAAGTAAAACACATACACTCACGCACATCCTCCAGCATAATAGAATGATTCAGAAGTATTATCGTATGTATAGAGATATAATTTTTTGTTCTCCTCTCGATCAAATGTATCTATGGGTGGAACGATTTATTGGATTAAATAAATCGAAGGAATCGATATCATTCTTCCTCCAGCTAAGGTATCCTTGCGAGTATTTACTCCGGCATCATAGTATCTAGATGAGTGGAAGTTTCTTTTACTCGAGGCATTTTTCGGGAACGTGAGTTATCTTCTGAGATTATTTGCTATTTTAAGTGGTTAATTTTTATTGGATGTGTATGTGTTCTCAGACATGGTAACCATAATGATCTCCTACATCCTGCCTTAAAGGATTACAATTTTATTTAAGATTTTCACGCTTTTTTCCACAGCGGCTGAGGTTGATTTTAAATTCAACATTTTGAGCGTATTTTGCTTGTTGATTCGATTTACCAGCTTTATGCTAATCACTAAAAAAAGGACGAACAATACGAATGTTGAATCTTAGTAGGAATCGCTCTTAAGGCGGTGTACTAGTCTAGAGGCATGAATTTTGAAGTGTCTTAAAAAAAAGGCAATTAATATTTTAACTATACATTTTTTTATAAGTTATTTATTGACATAAGAAGAATACAGAAAAAAATCAAAAAAGAAAAAAGGTTGGAAATATCCAAAATTAGCAGTTGATGACGTGGGTGTCTCCAAAAATTGGCGAGTAACCATACCCACGATTTCAACCCTCCTAGCAATCTGAAAAAAAACAATTTTTGAACCAAATTTTTTGACTGTTTCGAATTAAAAAAAAAAAGTAGTATAAATTTGGGGATGGAGAGAGGTAGACAAAGACAAGTCTATAAAGAAGACTCTCTTAATATCAGGTAAATCGGTCCAGTAGAACCTGAGAAATCATGGGTATTGTTTTGAAAAAGATAGTTTCGAAAAAAACGCGTTTAAAGTTTCGCGTAAAGTTTTTCGCAGTCTAGGTCATGAAATGATATTGAAGACTTACATTTATTCAATCTGCCGTTCCTGCTTTATACATCGGACCTTTCTCGACTTCGAAAAAAATATTTTCCGCGTTTCTCTCTCTAAATATCGAGCAGCTCTGGCTTTTTTTGATGCGTTGGATGCTCGTATCTCGGAGCGGTCAATCGTTTCACAGCTTCCGGGCCAATTTTCATTCCCATAAGCTCCATCATTTTTAAAATAGGAATGAAGCCTTCATTAAAAGTACAAAGAGCAATTAATGTCGCTATCTCAATTATCTTAGGTCCGGAGTTTAGAGACTCATGATTATTTTGAGTTTCTGAACCCAAGTATCGATTCAATAATTCCTCTGATGAAAAACTCTCGTAAATTGGCTTTATAATTTTCAAAACTTCATCACACAGAGAAGGAACTCCAAAACACAGTAGCCGTAATTATTTTCAATGGTCACCTCTTCATTATTTGATTTACTCAATTTTGCTGCTGATGCACTCGGTATTCGTAAAACTGGTGTCTTCCTGTGCCGTGAAATCGCCTTTTTGTTTGTCGATATGGACGCGTAATCGTTTGCGCTGAGGATTTTTTACCCATTTTATTAAAAAAAAAATATTTCACAATATTTTTATTACACTCACAGCACTTATGTACGTTCATGTGGTTTGAAGATTAGAATTCAACTGTTAGCAGCTGGACGTGTAGTTTTCACTTTCACTTAATATAAAAGATACAAGTTACCTTGGGTTTTTGTATTACAATATATACAAAGGACAAAAGGTTTTACTGAGAAATAAGGATTCATGCAGACGGAGAATCCCTAATGTCTTTTGTTCGATTAGTTCCGGCCGATCCAGTTTGGATGCTAGGTCAGCAAAATACAGATATCTTCGAAATGAATTTGAACTTTGAAAAATCTTCTTGTCGATATATTCTTGAATAGTTAAATTTCTAGACAAGAATACCCCCTTAACATAATTTGGCCTTTTAATTTTTCGATGTTGGTTTTGGGCTTCAGTCGGTAAACCTTTCACCGTACCGTACCCTTAATCGTACACTCAAAAACAAACTACTGGAGAAGGAATTTGATCGATTTGATGGACAGGCATCTTGAACAAGTTGCAACATCACCAGCAAAATTACCACCCAAGTATGAGTGGATGAAGCCGTGCCCGATGACTGGACTATGTGCCCATCATGAAGAAAGTCGATCCTATGTCTCGTAAGCTCTATCGATGCAAATCTCTGCTTAATGTCGCATACAGGATCGTCTGAAGGCTTTCTGCAAAAAAATAACCACGATCAACAACCGACCAATTATTCACACTAAGGCAAATCCTGGAAAAGACCAACGAATTTCAAATTGAAACTCACCATATTTTCATTGACTTCAAAGCCACAAATGCTAGCATTCATCTTCATAAAAGTAGTCCAGCTGGTTGAATATGCAGAGGATACAGACATCATCGATCGCTCCCAGTGCGCCATCATAGAGTTTTGAAGTAAACGAGGAAAAAACTAGGAACATGTTATCAAGAGCAAAGAAACATCTGTCAACCGCGTTGGACAAAATATCACTCAACATCGCAGTTATTAAGGAGTTTACCCACCTCGGAGTGATTGAAGATTCGGCGAAGACTCACCCTAGGACGCTGCTACTTCGGTTTGATGATGTGTTCAAACCTCCTCACTCGGAAGACGAAATATATGCTTCATATAACTTTGGCCAGTTCTACTATATTGCTTTCTTACTTCCGCGGGAAACATTCTTCGGGTGAATTTAGGAGAAGATATAACCGCGAACTCTGTGAACTCTATAAAGATTTAGATGTAGCCCAAAAAGCCAAACTACGATGACTACACTGGCTTGACCGCATCGAGCGAATAGACAATAATGTTTCAGCAAAAAGATTCTTCGAAACACAGCCCCCAGATTCGAGCCGACAAGGAAGATCGAAAGTCCGTTTTAAGAATCTTGGTCTAGATAACTGGAGCAGTGTGCCCGGGATCGACAAGAGTAGAAAGCTGCCGTATCTCACGCAGAGACTCTTTACGGTTAAATGCAGATTTCATGGAAAAACAGCCTCATATAAAAAAGAGATAAGTATTGCACTATCGCGATACTACACCGCCGGCTCATTCGTCCGTTGCGATATGAACTCCTTCATCATGCAACAAGTTTTCCTGATTTGGTTTCGTGCGATTGTTTCTGGTTTGGTTATATGAAAAAAACAATTCATCGAACAAGGGAATCATCGATGCAACAAATGCTACACTTGCAAAATTTGAAAGGAGACTACGTTGTGTGGAGTGAATATTCTTACCAAACTTACATGAATTGCTCCAAAACGTTGGCAGGTTACTTCAAGGAATTTCATATCTAAAATAAATGTAATTCATTAAATTGCATGACTTCTTTCAATACGATAAAGTCGTATAGGATTTTATGATACTTTCAGCAGTATGATTAAGGTCCCCTTGGATCACATTGGGTAACATTGTTGTTTCGATTTTAGAACTTTTGCGTACCTTGGCAAAATATTCACCTCAGTCTTTATGGTTTATCAAGTTCCTGATAAATTGGTCCTGATGTTCTGACAATTTTGCTTCAACCAAATGCTTCAAAGCATCATTTGAATGAAATTGTTTGACTTGAAAATTGTTTTTTGCCTGACATTTCTTCAAAACACAAGCAATATCCTTATCGCCTTCAACGATTTTTGAAATTTGTCTCCTCTTTCTAAAAATGGCTTTTTGGATCTGCCTTTATTATTTAACGCATTTTCCTCTTCGCCTTGGTTCTGTACAGAACTAAAGTCTTCGATGAAATCAAGCCAAGCACTGTTTTTTCTTTCGTGAGGAAGTCTCCCACCTTCTGTGAAAGGATTTGCATAGCGTAATTATGTTCGGTTTTGCTTCTGAGTTTTTAATTTCATATTTTTGCTCAAAAATCGTTTTCATTAATTTGGCAACACTGTGACCCTTTCTTAACGAATGCCAAATATTAAAAATGTCAATTCGCTTGATCAATATATGTATCTAGAATCTAAATAAAAGTGGAAAACAATAATTTACTTTGGGTCAGATGTTTGCGCAAAAAAGTCATTTGTATTTTGAAAAAAAAAAAAAATACCTAACCCTAAATTTTGATGTATAAATAATTGTGGAATTTTTTGGGAATTTTATGTTTCGGTTCTTCGGAAAAACATAAATATTGAGAGAAACATAAATTATAAACCAGTTGCAATGCGGGCCAAAATAAAAACAAGGAAACTATTTAAAAAGCCTCATTATATATAATTTTATTATTCACAACACCTTTTTTTCCAAAATAAGTTTAAAACAACGGACAAATGTGGTTACTGCAGAGTCGAATTTTCAAATTTTTACAAAATTTCGAAAATCACCCAACTTTCTAACGCGACTGACAACTAACAACAAATTTTTTATGAGAAAACTTACTGTCACTTATTTCTCCCATTATCATAGAAAATAACTGCGTTCAAAAGAATTATTTGCTTAGCCTCAAAATTTTGACTTTTGGCTATTGGGAGAAACCACTGTGGGTCACATCCAATCAAGAATATCAGTTGATATCCGCTGGACTTTGTACGGAGGGTTCCGTATAAACATGTAGGTTTATAAGTAAAAGATCACCCTTCATGACAATCTATAAAAAATAATAAAAAAATTGCTTCATGCCAAATTTCAAGATTCTAAGTCGACTGAAAGTACTCTTCAGGTTTTGATTCTTGCGACTTTGAAAATATGCGGCTTAAATTGCTGTTTCGTTTGATTGCAATTACTTAAAAAATTGGTTTTGTCACAGCTTAAAGGTTTTATAGACCTGAGTGTATTTGATATGAATTTCAATTTAATACCTCTAATCGTTCATGAGGAAAGGGGTAGTAATTTTAATATTATTAAAAATATTTTTATTATATGATGTAACTAAAAATTTACGGTTTCAAATTTCAAGATTCTGAGTTCACGGAAAGTACCCTGTAGGTTTTGATTCTCTTGTGAGTGTAGAAAATTTACAGAAATTTGCGGCATAAACGGCTGTATCTTTTGATTGATTCGACTTACAAGTTTGATCTTTCACAGCTCAAAGGGACAGTAGATCCGAGTATTTGATATGAATTCCATCCTTGATACGTTCACGCGTTCTTGAGAAAAATGGTCTTTGCAGACAGACGGACGGATGGACAACAAAATGATCATTTAAGGGTTCCGTGTTTTCCTTTCGAGGTACGGAACTCTAAAAATCCATCAAAATCCGAGTGGCAGGAACTATAAAAACCTGCAAACAAAAACGGAATTGACGTGATCCCTTCAATGAACGAACTGCCTTTTTTGACCAGAAAGGAAAAGATACCATCATTTTACTCAAAAGCCAGACTTTCCAGCTCCCGAAGTTTTAAAAAACTCTATATACGTTTTACGGACCTACGGGAGAGTCTAGGATTTCCCAATTTTTTGACGAAAATCTTGCCTTACTCAGCAGCTCAAATGCAAATTAGACCTTGCGTTCTTCAAGTAGAAATACGATCTACGAGTTGATGATATGGACAAACCAAATCGCACACAAACCAAGTTTTATTTATTTACTCCAGCAGCAAACCGGTTCCGAACTAACCATTAAGCTAGGTTCTGCGGGGAGGTTCGATCTTCACATTTTTCATAAGCCAAGCCGCACGGTTTTCAAGACTGGCGTCATTGTAGTTGACGGTTTTGCCTCCTGGAACATAAGCAATTACGCTAGTTCAACTGGTGGAGTTCGCAAAATCACTCCATTACTCCATTTGCCATCCTCGCATCTGTACAGGACCGTATATCCAGCGGAATTGTTTATTTCTTTCGCAGGTCCATAAAATATGTTTTGCAGCCGTACTTAACGTCCAATATTCGGTTGGGTGGTGACAAGATGATTTTGGTCTATTGAGTAAGAAGTAATGATCCTTGTTATTTGGTCAAAGGACCGCATCGATTGACAATGTTGAGCCTAAGTTAGATCTACACTACGGTGTGGTTTGTAGAGCTTGCCTTGCAAATATCGCTAAAAAAAAATACCAAAAATTAACGACTCATTCAAGCTGCTTAATTTTAGGATATTCAATACTTCAAAAACCTCAAAACATGTGCTGCTTATTGGTTTAAGATTGTCAATGCCCTCCACCACACGGTGCACAATGAGTGCTTTATATTCAAATTGTCCTCCAAACACAAAGTCCTAATAACTTACATCCGGTGTACCATCGACTGCGGAGGCTACTCGTACCCTACGCACCCTCCAACTTTTGATTACGTAAATATTTACTCCAACCGAAATGACAAAGTTGAGAGTGTACTTAGTCCTGCAAAATAATAGATACAATGAGGAGCAGAAAAAAAAAACAGAAGATACGAACAGTGTATCATGCGTGTTCCTTTGTACCCAGAAGCGGGTAAATTAATATCCTTTCTCATGATAATCCAATTTGCATAGTTTACAGAATAATTGCATTATTAACAAGGCGCTGCCGCTGCTGCCATTGTTTATCTGTTGTGTGTATCCTTTTTCCTTATTTTTCGAAAGACCAATGAATGCTTAAGCCACCAAATGCAAGTAGACATTAGATCTGCGAGGATGGTAGGAGTGGGTCCTCCTCTGTTTGTTTCCCATCATTGAAATGTGTAAATTTTGAAAATTTATTTTAAACAAAGTTCATTTTGACGGGTGTACTCGTATGCATGTGACATATAGCACGGAACGGCAATTAGCATTAACTCGAGTTTCGTAGATGTGTGCGGCTGTGCTATCTCTGGCCTGAGCGATGGAATCATATTTAGCACAGGATAAAGTTTGGCAGTGTTGCGGAAATTATGTGTACACAATACGCGGGAGGCGACGCTTGGTTCGCGGCGGCGGACAGAAAACTCTAATGAGTTTTTGTATCGTTAATCACTTTAAGGATACTCATCGAGGCGGGCTGAATGAAGATGAGTTCCGAGAAGTGAGAGTAGTAGTTTTTGGTGGGTAAACATTTAAGGATGTTACTTTGGAGTGTGATTGAGATTGATATCGAATAATGTATCGTACTCTGGCTCGACTGAATGCATAATGAGTTGCCTAACTTTTGGGTAAAATTTTCGCATCACAACTTTGTTGGTTATTAAAATACAAAAAAAAAACGGATACTTACGTAAGTGGTAAACGATCGTTATCTCGTTGTTGTGTACAAAACATGTTTGTTGACAAAGGACATATGTACGTAGGCCATGGATATGATAAATGAGTTTGCTGTTCCGCTTATGTTTGTAAAAAAATTTGTCGAGATTTTGTTGTTAATATATTTTCTGACACTAATTTTCTGGTTGTTTGAAGTTTACTTACTTTTATTTTGATCGAAATTAGTGATTACATCCAGTAGACGCTTGTATGTATTGTTTTTAGCGCTACCCTAAAGTTAGACTTGGACAAGATGTTTTGAGACTTAGGCACACAAAACCTGCGAACAATGCCAAAAAATAAAAGGTTTTAACCGTGTTTTCATAACGCGACGATCATCAATAAAAGCACTTTCGATAGCTTCCCACTCGAAAACAGGCTAAAATTGATAAAGATGGAATATTAATGCCCATACCTTTACAGCCAATAGTAGGGCTGATGGTCACAAAAAAGCTGTGTTCAAAAATAATCGCTTGCCGATTGTGTGAAAACCATATACGATTTTTAAACACATAGACAAATAAGTCTCCCTAGAGCAGCATATTTTTTGTTTGTTTTATGCTAATTTTGAAAAATATTGAATTTAAAAAAACCAAAATTTCTTGAAAACAGAAAACAAATTAAAATTTTACATCGAAAAAAATAGCATATTATTGGTAAAAACTTGGAAAATAATTCACAGAAAAATAGACAACTTAAAAGTCCTCCTACAATCAATTTGTTAACAAAAATATGTAATTAGTTACTAGTAGGACCACCTCTCTTATTTATAGCTTCCACCACGTTTACATTGCTTGAACTAATTTCGGAAGTCGTATCCGGGGAAATCTTGTTCAATTCCTCAAGTATGATGGCTTTGAAATCACTTTTGTTAGAAATTATATGCTTACGAATTTGTTTCACCAAGTGCTCGAACAAACGCTCAATGGGGGTTGAGATCTGTGGACGGAGCAGGATGTTTTACTTGCGTTCGCACATTGTACAACAACCATTCTCTTATCAGCATCGATGTGCGCTTGCGGTCTTAGTCCTGTTGAAAAATTAAATTGATGCTCAGAACCAATTTGTGAGCACTTGAAAGATAATTTTCATTGAGGAAACAAGAGTTCCAACACCGAAAGAGGTCATAAACCCCCAAACTAAAATACTGCCGCTGCCGTGCTTCACAGTAGGTGTTAAGGTTTTCGGGTTCAATGCAGTGTTTAGGTTCCTCCACACCATACAACGACAATCTGAGCCAAATTAATTTTCATCGGATTGTCTTTCTCCGTGTTTGACATCATACTCCAGTCTCACTTTTTTATTTGCTTTTTGGATAAATGACTTTTTCCAGCTAACTCGACCATGAAATCTATTTCTGGTTTACATATTTCGAATTTTTTGGGGGGACACATCAATTCCATCAGTTATAAGAATTGGTGCACTTTTCTCGGGTTCCTCTGCAACACACCTAAATTATCTCTTCTCCGTTTGACTATCTATTTTTATTGGACGATTAGATCTTGGTTTGTTTTTTATTTTGTTTGTTTTTCATAATATTTAAAAAAAATATTTTATTGAAGAATGCGGTCTTTTAACTATTTTTGAAATTGCACCATGATATTTTCCCTCATTTCGCAAGTCGATTATAATTTACTTGTCAACGGGAATGTGACGAAAAAAAAAACATTCAGCTAAAATATTATAAAAAACGTTTAAACTTTAAAAAAAAAAGACAAAATTCATGATCACGAACCTAACATTGCCAACTACAACATGAGAATACGGTCTGAACAGAAACTTTTTTGTCTCTATTTTAAGGACTCATCGTATCATGATAGTCATAACACTATCTATAGGAGAATACTTGTTTTCGTCTGCGTTCCCACTTTAGACCTATTATTAAACATTACTATTTTCTTTGCAAAAAAAAAAATATTAAAAAAATGCTATTCTTTGGACTATGTGTAAAATAAAAAGAGGCAAACTTTACCTGGAGCTCTGACTTTGAAGAAAATCGAACCTCGGGCTTCGAATGATTATGGTAGAAAAATCCAGAGATCAGATTGTTGATCGAAGTTCCATGAACAAATTATCCATCTTGATAAGGTTTGGTGAGCCACACGGGACAACCATAAGTAATCAAATGCCTGACGGGGGCCATTTTTCAGATGATCTTTAAACTAGCACCGAGTTGATTATAGTAAAACAATCTTTTTGCGATGTCAAAAGCCGCTCAGGCTCGGGCTAGGTAGTCATCTATATGTTTGTTTGAAAAAATATATTGTTAAAATCATGGCTTTGGGTACACTTGTAAACTTGTATATTTCTTGTCCAACGATCAAGACTTTTCATCAAATCTTTGAAGTATCCAAGATAGCAAAGTCCTAAAGAGAATAACAAAACTTAATGTCACACGTTCAGGAAGCAGCGGCTTCACTATGACTATGTGCGGATTTTTCGAGCTTCAAATATGATAGTTTTACATGTTTACGCTGTCTTGAAGATATAAACTTTTGACCATAATTGTGGTCAGAGAAGCTATAACATAGCGATGGTCATTTCGCTGCAATTCCTCGAAAGCGAATTATCTGAAATCCTAGATTTCATGCAAAATACTCCTCAGGCTAGTTCGACTGATGTTCAGTTGTTCTCGAGGCTGCAATATTCACACATTACGGACATAGACTTAGGTATATTCAGTTGTCAATCAGCGAAGTAGTGTCATGTTCTTTTTTCACTCGTAGTGCGTTGTTCGATTCCGTTTTGTACCGCGAAAGTGAAGAACAAAGCTTTTTTCAGTTTTTTAGAATTGAAGATCTTTCTTTGTCAAAATAACGTTTAATTGTATTATGTCCTGCTCTGAAAACGAATACAGTCGCAACCTACTTTCTTACTGCTTGGAAAAAATTCGGAGAAGTATTTAAACCCATACCAAGGAGGTTTTGTTACACTTCCGCTAAGAGCAACAGACCTATTACCCGTTTTTTGGAAAGACTGATTACAAGACACACGTATCAGTGGAGCGTTCGACGAAATGTCAAAGATGTTTTAGTCCCACCCGATGGTCTATGAGGATGATGTTACTTATTCCTGTGTGTGTGCTGTCAAATGTGGACGATGCGTTAAACCGAAAAAGAGGCCAACAAGGACGGCTTTCAACCATGGTGTGAATCTGGTCTCAAAATTGAGTTTGGAAGACAAGTTCACTAATCACGTTAGGAAGCCATGTGTAGCTTCTTATATGAACTTAAAAAACTTGCCCAGCAGGATGTGAGTTCTCCATCCCAAAGTTGTCTACTGCAATTGTCTGACCCATTATCACCCACGAGTCGACTGAAGGTTCTGATGAAATCGACGCTTATACGAATCTGGTACTGTTCAATCTCTCTCTAGAAACAAACCGAAAAAGGCAGTGCTCAGATTCAAAACATTTTCCTTGTTAGGGAATTTCTGAAAAGTTGATGGATACAGAATACATCTCAAAATGTAGTATCGAGCTGAGTGGACTGAATCCCCACAATAAGACTTCTATGGCCAACTATTTATCAAATCAATCTAATTCGCAAACCCATTAGATTCGCATCAGGTGTATGAGGATAACCAGATACGAAGAGGTTAGCCCGTCCGAATGTCCTGCACTAGTCACATTTGAAAGAGTACTCAACAAAGTTCCTTCGTCCACGAACTAGGAAAGGTTTGAAAGGCAAACCAAGGGAAACTTCTGAGATTCAATCTTCTATCTGAATGGGACTATTGTTTAGGAATAATGGACCCTAGATGCGTCATAGGATACATTTAAATTCCAATCAATGAAGCTTTGCACGTGAAAGGAAGCACAGGTTCCAATCTAGTTCATAAGTAAAAATTAAACTTGAGGTAAATATAAAACTAGCTGTTGTAGCTGTCATGGAAGACCATTTTTTTGGGCTTTTAAATAGCTCCTACAAGTTCGTGGATACCTTAGTGAACAGGTCAGTGAAATGTCTTATTTACTCATCCTAATTTGTAAACAGAAAATTGAAAGTTGGTATGAAACTTAAAATGCAGTAGTACAAATAAAACCTTCTGCTTCTTGAAGATATTTGGCTTTTTAAATTAGCTCTTACTAGTTCGTGAATTATTTGGTGAACCGTTCAGGGAAGGGCTTTATTTACTTAGCCTGATATGTCAATATTTTTCTGAAAATCTGCTATAAAATGTTAAATGCAATAGTTCAAATACTAGCTTCTGTCCCTTGAAGACTTTTTAGGCTTTTAATTTATAACCAGCTCATAGTAGTTGGCGAATGTTTTTGGAAACCGGTCAGGGAAGGGCTTTATTTACATCCTCTTATTTCTAAAAAGAAAACTGAAAATGTGGCTTTAAAATGAAAATGGCAGTCGTTCAAACAGCAGCTTCAGTCACCTGCAGTTTTCTCGTCTTTAAAATAGCTCTTGGTAGATCGTGAATGATAAGATTTTACAGGACAATTTATCAGCTATAATCAAGGAAAGCTTGTGACAATCGCGAATTCCCAAATGTCCTTCCCGATTGCCGAAGTATCGCTTAAAATTATAAATTATACAAATAAATGTATCCTAACAACTTCATTGTCCATCCGGAGTTGAGACACCATAAGCTCCAGTGTCACTTAAATGATCTTAGCACCAAGATAAATTACTATAAAAAAAATCACTTGCGATTTATGAATCTGTTAAATGGCTCCATGTAGGGACATTTGTATCCATCCCACGGATCGTCAATTCTGATTAAAGTAAGCCATGCCAATTGTCTACACTTTTTATCATCCGATCCTTTGCAAAGCAATCCAACACTTGCCTACAATAATGAGGCGTGGACCAGAAAAATATCCAATTAAATTGAAAGTCCTGGAGGCTGCTTTACACCGAAATAGATGAGAACGTAGAGTACCTGAGAGAAGGAATAGAGGACAATGACAAAGGGGAAGACTAAAGAGGCGAAAATAAACCTGCTGTAATAAATGTCCTGTTTATTATACTCGCTGTCCATCTTAGCACGTTCAATTCCCCCTAAAGATAGACGCTTTCTGTTTGCTTTTATTTTTCTGCTTCTATACTTTTCCTTGAAAAATGTTTGACTTTTGTCTTCTTCTTTTTTTTCTTCGCGCCGCGCCTTGTCCGGCTGCGGCAACGTGATGAGGTTTATTATTCCTTGTTTTTTTTTTGTCAAACAGCCTCCCCACAATATAGTTATTTACCGTACGTTCCAGGAAGTGTTTTAAATAACATCCATGTGCCCTAAAGCACGTTTTAAAATTTTCTGTTTTTTTTTTTGTGTTAATAACCTTTTTAGTTTTCGATTATTTTTCAAATTTTCCCTGTTTCAAGGATTCAGCATGGCGCGGCTGTTTGGGTCTCTCCTCATCTTAACTATCGTTTCAGATAAGTACGTTTACGCAAATGGGAAAAGAGAGGCCTCGCCTTAGGCATTTTACCGTGTAACAAGGGAAAAAATGAAAACTGGAAAAAAAGGAAAGTTAAAGGTGTCTCGGGTAACCTTATCACCTTCCCTGGTTCCTATGATTTTGCAACTCTCTTTCGAAAAGGTACGACTTGGGGTTTGGGTAAAATAAAATAAAACCCATGGAAAAGTCTAGGAGACAAAAAAAAAGAAGATGGAATTTCATTTGTCACAAAGTGTTAGATTACATCCGGCGAGAATTCTCAAAGCCTGTAGGATAAATACGAGTGCCAAAGGAATTGAAACAAAGACAAACGAGAATGGAAAATTGTAAGGCACGTGAAATATGTTTCCATTTGCAATCTTAGGATAAAAAAAAATCCATCTGACATGACAATTTTCCATCTATAAGTGATTGAAAATAAAAAGAAAAAAAAAACAACACGCAGGATAATAGCCACGGAGATGTGAGATGTGAAAGACGTTTGAACGATCTACAATGGCTCGGAGGTATACTTGCCGTAGACTTGCAATCGTACAAAAAAAAAGTTTCCTTTTCTAGCAGAAAAAATAAGGTTTTCCTTGAAATGAAAATTTGAAAAAATCGTATTCCTGTAAAGCCTGAAGGATATTAAATAGAACGCTGGCAGACTTTTAATCAATTATTGTGTATGTCTGGAGAAACTTTTGAAAAAAATGAACACCAAAAGGACATTGGGGCTCGAACAAATCTGTTCAACAATGCAGGCGAAAATTATCGTCTTTATAAACTTACTTAGTCGTAGATTCCTTGAGGACCGGGAGCCTGAGCTGGAGATGTTTTTTATAAATCAAAGGCTCTAAGAATGTTGCTTTTAGTTTTTATGTTTCCATCGTATCTGAGATCGCCTTGTCTCAGATGTTTGATCTTTGCTCATCTTTTTGACATTGTTGTTCGTTTAAGGTTCTAGACTAGATCCAAATATTTGAACAACTGGTAGAGCTCGCATTAATACCTTCTTTGTTATTCCCCGAATCGTTAACAGGACCGAATATACGAGGCAGATTTTTCGCTAAGTTGTCCTTACAATACTCTCTCTCTTTGTTCTGTCTCTGATGTATAGGAAACTGGCAAGATCTGGGTCTGCTAGACTGGAGGAGCTTTGATCATATTTGCTTGGAAAAACCGATCCATCCTTGGATGATTCTTTTATAATTATGGTCTGGAGGACTTTTACTCAGTTTAATTCAAGTCCAAAACACTAACATCTTTAAACTTCAAATTTAAGATAGGATGGTGGGAAATGATTTGGCGATTAAAGGGAACTTTTGAGGGAGGCTTTAGAGAGATAAAAGTCAAAAGAGCTATTGGCTGTGCGCAGCATTCATGACATAGGTTCAAAGTAACCGTAGTTTGTGCGGTGTAGAGCCACAAGGAAGTGTGATGAAGACCTAAGGTAACGTGGATTGGTGTTAAAACGGACAATTTTTAACAGGGAAAGGAAGTCAATTGCTCCGGCTAACAATTGATGCATGAAAAGTATATCGACAACTTCTCGTCGTGTCGTTTTTCAATGAATGAATTTGACTCGATTTTCAAACGGATGCAAGTTTTATCTATCTACCCAGCAAAACGGATAAATCTGAGTGGGACTGCTTCGATTCTGAGGAGACAAAACTTGACTGGCACATTCGAGAAGTGGTCGGATCAGAGACAGAAGGATTAGAGAACTCTTTCGACCATCGTTTTATAAAACCAACTACATATGACTCGATTAATACGAATTGAGCTCTCAGTTGCAGAGTACACCAAGGTAACAAATCGATTCAACAAGAGGAAGAGGAGTTCCCCTTGACGCTTGCTAGATTTACATTTGCCGACATTGAGCTCAAGTTGGTTTTTGTTACACCAAAGGAAGGACCGATTCAAATCATTTTGAAGTAAACCATGATCGATTGTGGATGATATGTGTTAAGAGATCCTCACATCATCAGCGTAAAGTGATAGTTCAGAGTCTTTAAGGATGCACTCAACGCCGTTGATAGTGAAAATAAAAATAAAGGGTCCTAAATGACTGCTTTGAGGTACTCCCGAGGTAGGGGCCATAGGCTCGGGCACTGAAGATCAGAACCTTATACTGCCGATTTTCTAAATAAGATTTTAACAAGGAAAACTTGGAGAAAACCCAGGGGCATTGAGAGGCTATAGCATCTTCCTTGGATCTTCACCAAATTGTTTTTTATGCGGCTGATAAGTGCTCCAAAGTAGATTATCTCCTTTACTTTCGTGATGTTTTGTCTCATATTGTATTTTGTGTTATCCTGATAATGGCAATATCGTCTGTGACTTGAAAAAGATGTTACCTGCCATGTTGACATCACAATCTCACCTAGGTTGATAAAAAAAAAGAATATACCATAACCAACAGCGTTGATGATATATGCTCACGACAACTTCTTCTTAATGCACTACTTCCTCGGCTGGAGTTGGCGATGCATCTTTAATACTTCCAATTTCCCACGTTTCTGTACAAAAAATTCCGTAGAGACCGAGGCCTCTAGAGGCTTGTTTTGTAGAAAGGCCTTCGTTTTTTTATAAATTAAGTGATATTTTTCTGTGTCTAGCCTCCTGGACGCCTTTTAATTGGGAGACTCCGACTGTTCTTTTTTTTCGAATTTAATGTTTTTTTTCTTCGTCATGCTCTAAACTCTTCCTTCTTGCGCAAGGTTCTCTTTGCGGCGTCTTCTTTTTACCATCTTCTTCTGCGCGTCCCAGTCTCCAGACTAAATTTCCATATGAAGTTCCAAACTGTTTCCTTTTTTTATTTTGTTACAACATTACGGAGACAGATGTTTGGCGATTCAATCTTACGTCAATCAGCATTTTGTAGCTTTCGTTGGTAATTCGGTCGTTTGGGGTAAGCCAAGTTGCTTTCCGGAGGAGTGGTCGGAGTGGACGCTAATTTCGTTGACGCATTGCTCACTCACTTCTATGTGCATACACGGTACACTGCTCAAGCGGGGTGTTCCGGTCGTATTTAGTTGAAGTTGAAGAGATGATATCGGTTCTTCAAGCTCCAAGCAATGGAGCGAGCGCCCCTGTGTGTTCGTCGGCGGGTACCTTTACAACCCGCCGTTGCCAGCAGTGTTTGGTTAAGTGAGAGACAGCAGTCACATGTGATGCTTGCAAATTATATTTTGTTGAAAACATCAACAAATGACGCAGGGATAAAGTTATGAAACGTTTTGCTATATAATAATTTTAATAAATTAATAAATTAAAATAAAATAATTTGAATAAATTAATAAAGATGTCGTGATATATGTAAATTGGTGGAGTCTGCAAACTCTGGACGGAGTTGAAAAAAACGCCTTATCACGTAACTCTTTTCAATAATTTTCGTTCTAGGATATTTTCCGCTTATTTGCACGTTCATCCGCTCAAAAGCAACCTAAGGAGCGCTCGAAAAACTCTTTCAAGCTTTAAATCTTCGGGAATTCGATCAAGACGGTAAGGACGCGTTAGACTTGCAATTGAATATTCGCCAGTTTACCGGCCGTTCCGTTCCGTTTTATTCTATTCTAAAATGTTGAGTGATCCCAGAAACCCCATAGATGGCGGAATCGAAAATCACAGACTCGCCTGCACAATGATCGCTGTGTTCGCTTGTTCAATCATTCGAAAACAATACCTGATTTTGCTTGATAACATGGGAATCCCTGGATTCAAATGAAGGGCCAGCAAATCCTAGAATTTGCATTGGCGACATCGGACGGAGTGGAAATTTTGGTCGTTTCTGAGAGAGCAATGCCTATTCCAATCTTTCTGTATGGTGCCAATGAACCTTGGGATGGTCACAGACGGTTAAATTTTGAAGCAGGTTTTTCGAAACTTATAGAGCAAAGCCATAAGTGACAGTCATTTGTGGAGGATGAATGGAGCACAAAATAGAATCGCAAGCTGTACGATCTGTTCAAAAATGTAGACCAAATTCGGAAGCCAATTTGGTCTAATTGACGTTACCACTCCACCTAAGAGTGTCCGAGCTTCTGATTTAATCAATGGGATCAGTGGCTGATACGTTGATAAATATGATTTTAGAGGCGACGTTTGGCAATTACATGTCTTAGGGCAAGTCGGGTTTCGCCCCTCGAACTTTGCAGATGATCTCGTCCTACCTTGACGTCGTAACAAAGCCACCAAAATACAAAACTTTAGATGGCAGTTTGTCTGAAGCTCCGGCCTTGATGTTGCTCAACTTATCATAGGTGTGTCTTCTTCTTGTAAGACGTGAACTTGTAGAATTTTGATAATATTTTTTCGCACTTATTTCGTTTATTCCCTTGTACACATCATACCACAGACTTTCTTTGTGGCTGATAGCTTAGAGAGGTTTATTAACACCTACGACGTTGCCGTTGTTGGTGTGGAATAATTATTCGGTCCTACTCTCCTACGTTTTATTCAAGTAACCACAATTGGTAGTAGAAAATGTTCAAGCACAAGGATCATTGCCTTATCCGATAAGTTGAATCTTTGGCATTCCCAAAAAACACTCCAAGATTAAAATTATGACATCAATCATTTTGCGCTGTAATCTGCAGAATTCCTTTAACATTACGAATATCCTTAAAAGAGCACAAAATACGAGTTTGGCATGAAAAATGGCTTAGCTATGTTCAAGGAGTACTCCATGCGGATAATCAATCATGTTTCAGGGAAATTATGGCGCACACAATGATTAAGATAATATGGTGACTAAATTGCTCCGAGAGATTGTCACAATAGATGAATGGTTGTCTCCTCGTCGAGGGTGTCTCCCTAAAGGGTGGTGAAAAAGTTTTCTACAAGTCCTTTGTCGACTCCCTTCGTTGTGTGGTGGTTTTGTGTATTTTTGTTGTAATGATTTCGTTTATCCCCTGTTGAGACTGTGGAGTAGACAGTCAATTGAACTTGGCAGAAACTGTCAACTTGGTAGGAATTAATGAACAGTGGTTGATTTTTTTTTTGTATAATATTTGTTCCTTATAGTCGATCGATTATATTTCAAAGTCAAAAAATTTATAAAATAAGGTGTCTGCTTAAAGCTATTTGAAGTTTAAAATTTTGCCTAAATATATGTTTCGAGTAGTCTGAAGTTTATTCAATTAGTCTTACCGTCTTTCTGTCAAACTAACGACAACGGAGAAAGCGACGTGCATGGCCTGAATAATTTTAAACTTTCATATGACAAGTGTGGTAAAAGATGTCTTAAGAGATCACCAGCGGTGCCTATTTTGATTGAAGGTTTGACAAACATCTATTTATATACTCTTTGGGCGGTAGCAAGAAGGTGTATTAACTTAGTCGCTAATTGTAGAAATGGTTGACCGATATCACAATTTTATAATAACTTTTTTGGAACTTGGAACTTGTTAATTTTTTTTTAATGAAAAATGTATGTTTTCAAGTTTATATTCATATTTAATTAAATCTAAATAAATATATAAACAATTTTTATTTTTGCTTTCAGGTAAGCACCGTTCACGAACCTAAATTGTAAATTTATGTTGCTCAGTAAGTTGCGTGGAAATTCTTTTCTGGAAAATATTTACATTTTTTTATAATTTTTTTTATATTATTTGCTCGCTCTTAAAGAGAATAATAATACCGAGCGAACGGAAGAATTAGGAGAAGAAGAAGGAGGTTCGAGAAGCTCAGGTAGTAGTCTGACTGATGGGCGGCGTTGTTGTAGTGGTTGATGTATCGGCTAGATTTTTGAGCTCGTGTTGTGGTTTGTGAAGACTTAGATGTAGATGGCACTGCTATTAAGGCATAAAACTGACAGCAGGATGTAGAGCTAGGTCTTTCAAACTTCCAATAAGTTTATATCAAATCATCCGTCCATTTCGGGCTCCACCGATAAAATTGAATTAAAAACAAAACCAATTGATTTTCTCTTTGGTTCTTCTCCACATTCTTCCACTCGCTCTGTGCTACTTGCATTAAAAGAGTATTTATAACCTCTTGAGCAAATTATAAAAAAAAACCTATTATAAGCTTTCCAAGAACAGCATATTTATAAAGAATAAGAATTCCCCATTATTTTGCGTAAAAAGTATAAATTACAATAACAAAAACAAATCAATGGTGCCGAATTTGATTGTCCGCAGAATCCTTATCGTGACAGATATTGCCGTCGTAGGTGTGCCATGAAAAAATGCCAGGGCTCTCATCACATAAGACGATAGTCGTCTGACGATCTCTTTCCGACGATAGTTTTGCATCACGAAACTCATTAACTGTAGTATTGTGTGCACGACATCAATGTGACGATACTTTCTTTGCTTCACGTAACGCAAAAATCGTCGTGGTATGGACTCCCACGGAATGTATATACAAATGATGAAGTAAAATTTTCCCAAATAAGTTATTACACAAAATTTGGTTTTGTTTTTGAAAGAAACGCTTAAAAATACAGGGTGGGACAAAAGCATTGATTCAATATAATTCTAATACAAGTTTGAACCGTCATAATGACATAGTTTTTTTTTTAATGTATATTTTAAACCTCATATGGGAACCGCCATTGTTGCTGATGATTTTTGCTAGTTTTACTGCATTTCCAACAGTTTTGTCGAGACGTGCAGGGGAAAAGCCTTCGTCTAATTCTCTTTGAGAGCTTCTTAAATTTCAAATTAAAAAAACACTGAAAATACAAAAAAAAAAAAAGGCTTAAGCAGCCAAAGACAAGGAGTTCGGAAATTCACCCTTCACAAATTTGTTGTTTATTGTTTATGAAACCGCATATCTTCCAGTCGCAGTTAATCAATTTGCGGCAACAAACATTTTTTTGATCGTGGCTAAGTATCGCTCCACAATCACGGACCATGTTACCCAAGGCTTCTTCGAAATAATGGTTCTCGATGTCTACTCCGGCGTAAATGTCGCAAAATGCAACGACTTTGAGTGAATGCAATGGCTCTTCATTAATTTTAAGTGCCCCAGAAACACATTTGTTTGTTCATCTATACCTTCTGGAAATGTTCCTCGTAATGAATTTCGGTACAAAAGACCAGCCTCTTATTCCTCTGCAAATTTCGAGTCAAATCAAAGAATCTTTACGTCTGAGTTTTTGGCCCTGGATGTTCTAAAGTTTTCACATGTCCAATTCATTCCAAATCCATTTAATCTTTTTTCGTGATTCCTCAAGTCAAAATCCAAGAATTTGACAAAAAAAATTCATAAAACTAAAAAGAACAAAAAAAAAGTATTTCATTCCTCACACCATTGGTCTGGACCTAAAGAATCTCGAGATTCCACTCGGAACATTATTCCCACATTTCAATTTTATTACAACAATTTCTTTATTTTTATTGCCCAACCCAGAAAAAAAAAAAAACAACATGTGTCCGATGAACGGCTGGAAATCGAAGGCGCCGGACCTAAACTCAGTCACGCGTGAAATGGCTTGGATGTTGACACCCCATATTAATATGGGGGTTACATTGTTAAATTGCTGGCTCATAAAATAGGTCCGTTCTGCCTTTAACAGATACCGGAACACGACATGAATACGCATACATTTGTTTAACTTAACACACTCGTCTGTTAGGGGCGAGTATTGGATTTGCGAAATGCTTTCGTTCGCAAATTAGTTTATAAAAGTGGGTGAGAAAACGTAGCAAATGAACTTGTTTTCGGTGCAATCATTTTATTTCAAAGATCTCATGACATAAGCAGTTCGATAAAATGTCAATAAGTAAACATGCCTTTTTTCAGCGAGCCTGATATTTGAAGCATCGATAAAAGGAACAGTCTCGTTTTTGAGCTCAACTTTAACGCTCATCATCGACAAAGCAAAGACTTCTTACATTGTTGGCCATATGATTGTCCTCTTGTAATGGGGTTGCCGCACGGTTCCGCTTTTGGTCATATGTTATTTTCCTTTTATAAGTTTTTATTTAACCTTTCATTCTATTGTTAAACTTAAGTTTTTGAAAGCTTCTTGGAATTACATCTTATTCAGTTCGTAATAAGTCTAGAAGTTGAATTAAATAATAATATATTTAAGTGAGGTAGTGTTTCGATAAAAAAAAGTTACCGAAGTTACGACCATTCAGACTTCAATTACGATTACGTGTATAGTGTTTAGTGTCTTAGAAAGTAGTACCCTTAAATATGGACCTTGGAGCAAGGAAGGCTTATCTGAGTAAAAAGGAGGTGTCGACTGTCAGTCAAAAATTTGCAATAAGAAACGTTTTTTGACACCATCGTTCTCGTAGCACTAGTCATTTGCAGCATTTGTAAAATTGGGAAGCTTTGAAGATCCTTTCCAAGTATGTATGGAATTGTCCTTTAAGCAATACAAATACAGCTCCATTACGAAAAAGAGTCTGTATTTTGACTCTACAACTATACTCCTGCAGCTGACATTACCTCACTGTATTTAACCCAGAAAAAAAGATTTGAGTCACTGATTTCTAGATCTGAAGAAGCCCTCAACCCACTTCTCGCATAACAGTCACCGCTTTTTCGGCCTTATTGCTGATGAGTTGTCTCGCTGGAACAGCATTTTGGCTTGAAGATTGTCTGCCCTCTATTTGTGATAGCTTTTCGAAATCTGTTTATATGATCGGTGAAAAAGGGGAGTACTTATCCATTTTAATTTGTTCGGAATCCCAAAATTCGGGCTCGATAACCTTTTACTTCCCACTTTGAATTTCTTCGGTATCGATAAAGACGGTCGATTGTTGTGGGATATCTCTTCCAGGTCAGCTGGGAAATTCTCACAATTCTCTGAATGCAGTCATATGAGATCCCCTGTGACCTAAGGTTTGATGGTTATTCTTCTGCGAGCTGTGGATAAAGTTCATTCTCATTCATTCATCATACTCAACTTCTATGGATGTTCAATCCGGTTTAAACTCCTTGCACTATGGTACAACTTTGGAATATGGACGACTGGAGGAGTAGTTTTTTGAAATATTTCTAACATGTAAATTTTCTTCGACGAAGATACTACATCCGTCATAACTCTACCCTGATTTTTCTGTGTTTCATGTTGTCGCTCTGAATAGAGACTATTTTAAAATTCAAATAAAAACTCAAATAATTTATACTTGTAACGATATCCGTTGAAATGGTTAGACAATGGTTTTATTCATCCCACAATAAAAAGATGGTTATAAAAGCAGCACATACTTGTAAGCGCACGTTCATGCGACCAAGTCGGTCGCTTACATTTCATTTGATCAAAAAAGGTCGAACCCCTAAATATTAAAAATTCGACAACATTCGCCGC
Source organism: Orthonevra nobilis (assembly GCA_963555765.1). NCBI lineage: Eukaryota > Metazoa > Arthropoda > Insecta > Diptera > Syrphidae > Orthonevra > Orthonevra nobilis. Next base: position 59,153,453 of record OY743225.1, on the reverse strand, counting down.
TTTAGTTTCTTTCTTTAGCCTGGTTGAATGATTTTATTTTAAAATATTCGATTTTATTTCATTTTTTTTATCATGTTTAGGCCTCTTCGTTTTTGGGTTAACAAACGACTCCTTTGATCATGTTAAAACACCACACAATTCTTTTAATGCGATTTATATTGTTCGTATGGATGTGCAGATACATTCCAAACATAAAGATACGTTTTGTTGAATGCTTTGCGGGTACGATAGATAAATTTATATATATTTTAATGGAATGATATGTAAATACCTATTGAAAGGGATTTCGTTTTCATTCGTTGCGTCGTGCGCTGTGGGAAAAAAGAAGGATTTACTTCATTGTTGCTGCTTGCTGCAATTTTGCCTTTCAAATCGTTTCAAAGAAAAAAATTATTATAAAATGATTAAGCGCCTGCTTGGATTATTGAAAGGTCCCAGGTTAGAATACTGAAAAAATTTTGTTTTCGAAAATGGTGAAGTCCCCATTTGCCATTGGGAAGAATTTAAAGGCGCTATATTTCTGGAGTGGTCAACTAGCAATAGTAGTCAAGCTCAGTGAGTCTTGCTGTTGTGGGTAGTGTATTGACTGCTGGAATTCATAGGTCGTTTGTCGTGTAATTAGTCAACTCTGCTATTTTCCAGTATATCAACTTATGTCGAATAAAAATCCTTCATACTATGTGAAACGCAAATAAATCGATATAAAATTCTTCTTCGCCATTCGGACTCCAACCATGAAACAAATAAAAAGGTATAAATCCGAGTTTCAAACCCGTAAACAATCTTTCATTGTGTACGCTCCGTGGAACTAGTGCGAGCAAACTATAAAAGAAGGATCCGCGGTTCGTTCCACCGTCTGTCATGCGGCAATTTTCACAGAGTATGTTTTACTGGGGCGGCTATAACGACAAATTGTAAAAATAATATAAAGTTAAAAACCCGGGGTGCCTCCGTACATAAAAATCAATTTCACACCAAGAAGTAGTCTATGAGTATTTAGTGGTTGTGTATACTGTTGGATGCTAGGGACACCTTCAGTTTTCGAAATCAAGACGGTGCAGTCAGCTGACTCTGGAAAAATTTATCGTATAACTCTACGCAGTACCAGTGCAAGATAAGGTTCATGGAGCTTGCTTTTTAATCCCACACTTTCATTTTGTGCTTCATTTAAACACTCAAGCAATTCTAAAAAATACAATCCTCGGTATTTAGCTAAGTTTAATAGAAGTTTAAAGTGATTCTGAGCAGATTAAAGCCTACGTGACATTCATCAAGGCAACTTCTTTTTTTTTGAGTAGAAAAAGCGTTTGATAAGAGGTGCAATTTCATCAGCGTAAGGACGAATTTTGTTGTATTCTATGACCTCTGGAAGATTATATTTACAAGTGGTTCACAAATTGATTTTTGCGGAACTCCCATCAACATTTTGCATTCTGTGCAAGTTTTGAGCATAAGCCATTTATATGTTAGCTCAGGTTAGGCAGGGTAGTGAGACACTTTCTTTTTAATATCTTCGAAGGGTTGCCTTAACAAATAACGGCCTTAACAATTCCAAAATTGAAACATTTTATTTTGCTGAAGAATTTTAACGTTTCCTCCTTTCTCGAAATTGCTGCTAAGAAGTAGCTTCCTACGAGTTTCTTACAACATCCAGCGATTGCCTCGCAGAAGTATCTGCATTCTTCCGTGTCAGAGAGTATTGATCTGCTTGTGCGCTTGAGTGCGTTCAGTTTACGCCTCCTTTGGTTGGTCTTATCTGTAACCTTTTCTCATGTTGGTTCGTTGACGGCACACTTTGGAGCTTTACTTTGTACAAACCTTTTGAAGCCTGTTCATCTGCAATTTCGTTGCCTTCGACTTCAGAGTGTCTAGACACCCCTTTAGCAAAGTGCGGCAGTTTGCAACTGATACCGATCTTATTCCATATAATTCTAGTCTCTAAGCGCAGACCGACTGTAAATAGCAATATTTCTGTTGAATATCAATTTCACTTCTTGTAATTCTACTGGTTTTTGAACAGCTAGAACCTCTGCCTGAAAGATGCTATTAGTACGTTCCGCGATTTCACATTCATTTGCTTAGTGACAACGTTAGTTTCCTATTGATCCCTTTCAAAAACACCGTTTTTTAGGTCATATCGAAATTTAAGACAGGAATAGTGTCATCCATCCTCTAAGGTTTCATTCAGAACTGGAACTGAATTAGCTGTCTTAAATTCATTAAGGAGTGAACCATGTTAAATATTTTTGTTTCTAAACAGTCCTAGATAAAGGGAAGAAGTTAGCACTCTGTGGAGAGCCCAAACTGTGTTCTAAGTTTTTATGGTATCGACAGTGCAGAATCATTAAAAGTGCAATTTTATCACTGCCAATTTAAGGCATCACCAAGCCGATTTTCTACTCCAGTGTTAAGAAAAACCTGATATCCACCAACTCGAAAGTTTGTTGTCTGCCAGCTATTTTTGAATTGGCTTTAGTACTTCTTTTTAAACAAGAAACGAAGCATGGCATGGATTAGCCTGAATTTCATTCACTGACACCTATTTCCTTTTTTGAGAATGCGAATTACTTTCGCTTTCCTCAATTCCGCTCGATAAAGAGGTATGGTTGATGTGGAGTCGAACGTTTGGGCAAGAACAGGCAATTATCAAGGAAGCACAAATTTCGGGAATTCGATTTTCCGGACATCAAACCCTCAACAGCGTCTTTATTTCCAAGTCTCTCGCGAGACGATAGACCTCTCTAGGGAAACAAATATTTCGTTAAGAGTCTCATAACAGTTCACACAGATTATCGCACAGTAAAAGGAACAAAGCCCTTTTTTTCTAAACCTTGATTGATTAACTGCCATTGTCAATAAGTCGATAGCTACAAATTTAACTCAAGAGCGATTTTTTTTAGGCAAAAGGACCTCAGCAAATTTTTAAACACTTTAGCAGGAATGTGGTTTTCCTATCCCATGAATAGCATGGAAAAAACGCCGCTGAGTCGTGAGCTTTGCAGCAAGCATATCTGTCCCCAATTGAGTATCGGTTGGCTTCATATAGCTCCCCAAGGACATAAACAAATGTCTGCACATACTCGCTATGAGTTGTGGCTCAAAATTTGTAAGAAATATTGCCATTGTTGTAAGTAATTGAGTCAATTCCAGTTGCCATCAGCTAGTTCTTTTTGCGATAATTCCTGTGTCGGCTTATTATGGGAGCATGGATAATATTCTCTGACTTCAAAGATTCGTATGACAGCACTCCGCTATCCGCTGGAGAACCTTCGAGTTGCTTCCTCAACCGATTTTAGAACTGATATTGCTGCGCGTGAGTGTTAACGGGGAAGAGACTATCTTTTTCAAGTGTGTCCAGTTTTTTGGGGGCACGCTCGTAACCATGGTACCATGATTGAAGAAGAGGCCACAGACGTTCCTCTTCAAATGAATGAGGATTATTGAAGAATAAAGGCGAAGAGTCAGCCTAGTCAGTGAATGCTTCTTGGGCTTGTCCAAAAAGCTCTAATCAAAACTCCATACTCAATGGACCTGAAAAACGAAAAAAAAAATAAATAAAAGACTCATCTTGCCAATTTTAATTTTATGATCCGGGTGTAGCTAGACAGTTTTTAACATCACAAAATGAGAAAGACCCAACGGTCACTTCAAAGATCTATAAATAACGAATAGCAGAAACATTGGTTAAACAAAGGTACCGAATGCAGCTATAGCATAGATCCACTAATTTCTGTCCCGACAAGGAAGGAACTAAGTTATAATTGCAAGTCTTGAGTATTTCATCGTATCGCATTTAATTTCAAACACATAAATGCACTGAAAGTACCCAAAAAATGTTAATAAATAACTCAGTACGGAATTTCTGTTCGTGAGATTGCCTTCACTGATTTTAAAAATCATGACAGTCATGCCAAGAATTTTTTATATTTCTATCAAAAGTAAAGTGCTATTTTTTTAGGGCTCCGTACCCAAACGGTGTAAACGGAACCCTATTACTAAGTCTCCTCTGTCTGACCGTCCGTTTGTCACAAGCTGCATCTTTTTAACCTTAATAGGAAACTAAATGCATCCGAGTTTCAAATTAAGCACAATCATCTGCTTACTCTGTGCCGCATGCTTCATAAGAGTGAGAAGTCATGACTTGAGAGGTCTCAAATTAAATATAAATAAATAAAGTGTTGCTAACAATACGGTGATGCGGAACCCTTCGTGTGAGAGTCAAACTCGCACTTTACCACTTTTTTATGCCTTCCGGGTTGATGCTTCAGAAATAAAAATCTCAACTTTCCATTAAAATTGTCAGAGTCCCTTTTCGCTTTCAATCAAGCTAATCGCATTTATTCCCAAATCTGACCTAATTAAATTAGGTCTGACAGCTATAAGAATAAAGTATCACCAATTGTTCCGACTCTTGTCGATTCATCCCTGTTTGTTTTGAGGTCACAGTGTCAAGCTGTCAGTCTGACACGTGCTCCTCCTAAGGACAAGGTTTCCCCTGGGGCGAATTGAAAAAAAAATCTAAAAAATACAATATACTAGATGTTCGCCCAGAACACTACAGAGAATGCGAGCTGGTAAAATTAGGAAATTTAATTTAGCTACGTTGCCAGGCATTCAAGTGGAAGGAGAATTCTGCTGGCATTGTTTTACAAACAACTTAAGACCATCGGATGAATTTCATGTAATCGTTTTTTGGAAGCTCAATAACACAGGACATTTACTTTGCGAAAAACTTTGCACGAGATCGATGATTCCTTTTTTTAGAATTTTTCACAGAAATCAGCTACAGTTACCGAACCCATTGGCAGGTCATTAGTTTCTTATTTAAATCAAATTTCATACTCTTGCGTACGAGTATTGTACACTCGATTGCACATCACAAAACACTCACACATTTGCGTAGCAATTTCATCAGCAGTATCTCAAATGAAGCTTATTATGTTTCTTTGAAATTCAAACAACATTCCAACAACCAGTTTAACTAAATGCAGTACTCTCGAATTTCGTTCGTCTTTGAATATAAAAATGCACAAGGAATCCTATTTTGTATCTAAAGGTCCTTTGTTTTGCTTGTGCGACGAGTAGATCTTGCCCTGTGCACCTACTTTGTGTGAATGGAGCGCGCAAACAGCAGTCTTAAATTTCAAATGAAATTCACACCTGACATGCAACACTGACAAAGTATCTACGGTTCGGTGTTTTAGGACAATGCGAATGCATTTTATTCATTTGTTTCGTTCTTTGTTTTTTTTTTTTTCGTTTGAACGAAATACACAATAAATGTCCTGATTCTGGTTGGTAGCTGTAGCTATCAAAAAGAAGTGCAGCAAGCACTTTTCAAGGGCGTTGTCATCCAAAATGAAATGAATTCGGAGGAATGTTTAGCATTTTCTAAGGTTAGCTTGTCCGTCTTGTGAGTGTTGAAAGCTTCCACTCCTCTGGCACTGTCAGTGAAGGAATGAAAAAGTTGAATGGAATGCAAGTCCTACTCTAATTTATCATTGTCCTTCTGGTATACAGTGCAACTGTTCACAGTTGGAGCGAGAAATGCTCGTTTTCGAAATGAAGAAAAAAAAAGCAAAAATATTGAGATACATTTTGTTCGTAGTTTGTATGTTGTTGAATGTATGGACCACAAATGGGAAAATATTTTTCAACACAATTTTCATTACATTTGCTTCGTTCATCATGAGTGATGAAATGCAGGATGCAATTGCAGAGAGCCTTTTTTTCTAATTTTGTTCATTCAATGTGAAATTTGTTTCGAAAATAAAATGTTTATTGTGTGCAATGTGAGAGGGGCTTCACTTTAACGAATACAATTTATCAAATTACGCAATCTATGGTTTTGAATATCTCCATGAAAATTGCGACGCAGTTGACCTCAGTGCTCGCTAGTCGGATGCTTTCTCATTTGAATTTGAAAATATTAAAATATATTGGTCCACTGTACTCCAGCGAAATATCATGAGCAGAACAGTAGATAAGTAAGTGATCTACGCAGCGAGAAGAGGACTCCAAAGGCTCTATAATTTTAATTGCAAGCCGAGGTCTCTAAACCGCTTCTGGGCACTTCATCTTTTTATAAATAGCTTTGACATAAGCGTGAGCTTCAGCCTTTTTGAATGAGGAGGAAATTGGCCCTCCAGCCCTGACGGCTCTGAGCACGCATTTGCTTTTTCCTTGAGCCAAAGGTTCGGTCTTCCCGTTCTTCTTGAACCTGGAAGCTTGGATGCGAAGACTTGTTGTTGTTAAAGCATGATTGTCCATTCACTTGATGTGACCGAGCCGTTATAGTTGACGGATTTTTGTCTTCCGGACTTTGTGTGTTCAATTCTTGTATCGCTCTTAAAGTTCGCGGTTAGTTCTTCTACTCCAAAGGATCCTAATATGTGTGCAGCTGCTTTGCTTATTGTCCAGCATTCGGCTCCATAAAGAAGAACTGGCAAAATCGGCGTCTTATAGAGCAGCATTTTTATCCTTCGTGTAAGGCCAAACCGAAGCAGCAGTGAAACTGTATCGTACGACGCTTGAAAATACACGATAAGATTGAAGAAGTCACATGTCAGTGAATCTCCTTGATTTTGGTCCCAAACTGCACGGTGTATCGTGTATTTTCAAGCGCCGTACGATACAACCTGATCGGTTTTCCCGGTATCCCGAACCGGTCATATGCGGCTCCTATGTCTATGAATAGATGGTGTGCAATGACCTGGAACTCGTTGGTTTTCTCCACGATTTGGCGTAGTCTGAAAATTTCTATTGTTCGATTGGTGTGGAGCAAAAGAGCTAGACGCTCACACAGTAGGCTGTATAGTATCTTGTAGGCGACATAATGAAAAGCCGAACGCTCGTTCTAGCAAACAGCACAATGAAATGATCTTCCTTTCCAAGCTAGGAAACTTTACTTCTATTAGTAAACCTTCAATCACATCATTGACAGAGAAGTATGTACGTTTCAATTAATAGTTGAAAATTTGACAACTCTTTGGAATGATTAAAGTGCTTACCGAAGTCTAAGGCAGATCTTGTTTCGGTCAAGCCCAGTCAGTAAATTTGTTTGCCACCAGTCTATCACCGATTCTGCTATACGAGCTGAGGCTGAGGTCTCAATAAACCGATTACAAAGTATTTATAGACCTTGACTTGTATTGATTTCGGAAGTTTGGGTGAACTTCAATATTTGACAAGTAAGTGATGGATCGAGTACCCAAAAGTGACAATACTAACAACTTAGCAGGCCTTTTAATTTTGTCCGAGCCTAATCGAGAGCTGCAAATGATGCAAAAGAACCCACTGGACGGCTTCTAACGAAAAGTTTGTCACGTTTCAAAATGGTTTGGTATGCCCGATAGATTATCAGCCTTAAATCTTTAAGCATAAATAGACAACGCTGGTAACGTGTACAGCCGAGTGATAGGTAAGTTTCTGGTACCGTAGGTGCTGCTGTTTTCCGAGTTCAATGAGAGAACATGCTCTCAACAAGAAGCAGCCACTCCCGATACAGCTAGAGTTTCAATCGAGACGATGGAAGTGTTGAGGTCCATGATCCTTGAACCGTGAGCCTTTTACATAAAGATGAAGGCTGACAGTGGCATCAGCTTTGTTCTGGCGTGAGGGCATACTTAAGGTCCGATTGCAAGAACGAATTTAGAAGAACGTACGGTTATTAAATATGCTTTACCAAGGTGTATTTGAAGATAACACCAAGGAGTTTGATTAACCTTTAACGACCGTGCTGAAGAGCCTTGAAAATGCTGGATTTGGTGGATTCATGTTGTATTTATTAAGTTCTTATTTTTAAAAAGATCTGAAAAAGTAAATATAAGCGGAACCTGAAGAAATTATTTATTATTTTTTGATTACGGAATACCTCAAGGTCCTGTGTAAGATTCTTATTTTTATTAATTCACTGTTTAGATAACAATTAAGAGGCGCACTTACTACTCTTTCGTAGGTTGTTTTATGGATGGCACAGTGACTTCAAGAGATCTAGTGTATCGAAGGGTTGGAGTCAAACCATAAGATGTTCTGCTACCCTTATGAAAGTTAGAATGTCTTTTGAAGCGGATCTCCCTAGTTCCACTGAAGTAATTATCTCCCTGTAGAAAAAACGTTTCCTTAACCATTGTAGTGCCGTACATTCACATAAAATGTGATGGGATGTTTCATACTCTCCCAGGCACGGCCAACATTCCTCATCTCAGCATAGGTTGATATTGTTAAGGTGGTAATTCAAGCCACAGTGGCCAGTAAGAAAACTCAAAAGGTTCCTTGTCAAGGCTGAGGATTTCCTTATATGAATAAGGCTGCGATCACCTTACTCCTTCGCCAATGCTCTGATAGTGTAGGAGAAGTTTTTTTCCCCTTTCGTTAATCAGCGTTATAGCTGTTATCAATACGCTACCATACCGTTCAGGACTTGGGAACGTAGTCTCTGAGCCACCCTTCGCGATTTCATCTGCAGATTGGTTGCCAGTGTCCTTGTGTCCATGGATCAGCTTCACTTTGTTGTATCTGGTAAGGGTTTTCAATGCATCTAAGCAACATTTCACAATTTCGGAGTTCATAAGGTTGGATGACAATGTCTGCCTGCCTGTCTGAAAATATTTGAATTCTAGCGCCCTTAATACCCTTCGAGAGCTTTTGGAAATTTTAATCGCTCTGCAAGATTGCCTTGTTTTGACTCCTCCCAACTCCTGACTTTCGGATTGTTTGAATTCATTGGTCTCTACGTCAATTAACTCTGAAAGTTCTCACGAATAATATCCGAGAGAACTTAGCGCGTGAAGTTAAGAAGTTCTCGCCCAAATGATGGGAAAAAAACAATGCATTTGAATGCAAAAAGATATCTCTCTCTACCCATTGAACTTCGATAAAGCTTCTTTTAAAAAAAGACAATTGAAGTTCACAAGATGAGAGCGAAAACAAATCGACAGTACAAAGATACCTGGGTTTTGAAAAATTCATGTTATCCTGTTCTTATAACAACCGAGATTATACGGAAGCTTTACCGAAACTGCAAAGAAGTAACTTTATAACATAATCGAAACAGAAACTTTCCTTTTATGAAACACAATAGAGTTAAAAGTATTTAATCTTCAATTCCAAACTCTTGGGAATTAAATTACATATTTTTTTATTTATTTTTTGCTTAACTTAGGCACACGCATGCTTAGCAAGCCATTAAGGGAAATTTATCTTTTATCCAGAGACATTTTGTTTTCCTTTTGGAAAGATAAATTTAAAGATCCAATGACTACAGATGTATCCAAGTGTGAATTCTTATTCCTCATACCGTATCTCCTGTTCGAAAACATTTTCAATTTCATTGTAGGCAAAACAAAGCCTTGTCACGTTTAAATAAATCCCTAACTTCACTTCCCAACAACAAACGAATAGCGTGGGTGTCCTCATGGCTGTAAATATGCGATGTGTCATGTGTGTACTGTGCTTTTTTTTACTTCTTTTTATGCGTGTGTATGAGTTGGTGGTGTTTTTGTTTTTGCGTTTTTTTTTTCCTAAAAGTTTATTGCAAAGTTAATAAAACAATTTCTTTGTATTACTCGTAAGAAAGGTTATTTCGTTTCGATTTGTGATTGTTGGCTGTAAACATGGCACGGGCATTCCCTTGTATCCTTTCGAGACATTTACTCCTCGCAGCAGACATGTACTCCATGTCAAACCGACGAAGAACTTCGACGGAATATCCTGGAGTTATCCTTGACTGAACATTGTGTTCTTTTCTTTTTATATATATATGTATGTATATTTTAATAAAGTGATTTCCTGTGTAAATCAGTTAGTGCAATTTATTCGGCATCGCTTCCAATCATTGTGAAAGTCCTGCTGCCTGTATTTGGTAGAGGAGGAGAATGGGAATGCCAAGGCGTCGAATTTATATCCTTAAATGTGTGGTGTTTATTTGCAATTCAATAGTGGATGGAGGCGGCAGGGGGAGCAAGAAATTTCTTCCAGGCGAAAGGATCATTCATTCGGTAAAGTGAATTAACTTCGTTAGCAGATCAATTGGAATTGATGGAGTCTACTTGTCTTGGTAATTTTATGAAATTAGCTTTTATGTGTTGTGCCGGCTTAGTTGAATGTGAGAGCATGCAAAGGACATAGTCAAGCTTGTATTTGGAAATAAGCGTATGAATATCGCTATGCTATTGCATTGAATGAGAGAAAGAAATTTTTGAAAAATGTAAATTAATTACGAGTTTACATACACTAAATCCGAGGGGATTAAATTAATGCTCGGGACTGTAGAGTCTCCTGAGAACCAGCCTTCTAATTTAACAATCGTTTAGAAAAAGAATTCAGAGTTTAAATGTCTTTAAATTCGGTGCTTCTATGGATGAGGAGAAGCAACAGGAACACGAGGAATTAAGTACTGAAAAAAGGAATTCTGCTTAGGGTTCTGTACCTAAAGGTCTTGCTAACACTCTGCTGTCCTTCCGTTTGCCTGTCCAACGGCAGTATCTTCTGACTTTCAAGGAGCGGGCTAAGAGAAATCTGAAATCGAAAATACATTTACAATACAATACATTTACATAAATCAAACCTTAAACATAAGTAGTGTTGCCAATTGTTCGATGGTAGGGAACCCTTCGTGAGCGTTCCAAACTCGTACTTCGCTTCTTTTTCGATATCATGAGTAGACAAGACCATTGTTGGGAAATTCAAAAGTCGATGCTATGCAGCCGAAATGGCACGAATTTTAAAAAGAAATTTCAGCTTAACTAGTTCGCCAAATGCAGCTGGAAGACGCAAGTTTGTGAAGAAAGTTCGAGAGACTCCTGTGCTGTTTGATTTCTGATCCTAATCCCGTATACGTTCTGTGGACTCCACCGACAATATTGCACTTGTTACCGAAAATGTTCGCTTAAGGCCGAAAACTTCAACGCCAAAGATCAGTGCGAATCAACAACAGACGCCATGATTTTTGAACCTTAATTTTGCTATGGCCGGGCATACTCAGAGCAGGAGGGTGATGATCTCCTCTTTCTCCTGCGACTGGCAGCTTCTTCAGAAATCATTTAACTGCTTGCCTCGCCTTTCTGCGTGTCTGCCAATTAGGCAGTGTCCCGTGAGGACAAGGACAAAAACACGCAAAGAGTTGGGACTCGGGTTGTGCAGTTCCTGGTTCTTTGTTTGTGGATAAAGTGTCAGTTTTGTTTGAAAATACAGCTGGGTGATTCCTTTTCACAGGTTTCATTCGCCAGTTGGATATACAGAGTTGTTTTCAGTATTTAGTTTGACCGTATCTAAAGTTAAAACAATGCGTTTGGAAAATGCGTCCGCAGGAAGCATTGTACTTGAACAGGTGAAATCATCTGTTTGCAGTTCCCGTAGATGTCCCTTTGACCTAAAATAATCCGGTATGTCATTAAGGGATATCCGGCATTCCTGGATAAGCTTAAATGTACACCAGCACGATATTTTATAGCAGCTGGGCTGTAGTTCAAAATGAATATTTTTTTTTTTGAGAAATGCTTTGACACAGCACCCAATTTTCGGCACAGTTTTGAATAACCAACTCGAAAATTCGTTTACAATTAAGTCATAAATTGTGGCAAAATGATTTCATCATTAGAATGAAGCACATTCCATTTGGCGGATTAATATTTTGTAATAGATACAAAAATATTTCCGACTAATGTTGGCAGTCCGTTTGTGGTTTAGCGGTAAAAGTATTTTTTTTTGTGCGAATTGTCGTACTCAAAATTATTAAATGACCTGGAACCTCTTTATGAGATCAAGTCAATGATTGTCTTGTGTCTCAAAATTACTGCACGCACCTGTTTTGAACGTTCAAACATTTTTTTTGGTTTCAGTTTTTATATCTAGGAGAAAAACTTACTTTATATTAAAAAATAAATTGGTGGCATATTGAGGGCCAGTGTCCAGCTTCATCATTTATGTGTGCGTCTTACATTTTTCACAAATGTCCAAATGTCGGGGGTTGAAACTTAAGTTCCGACCGATACCGGAAGCTTTTTCTTGGCAGTTTGTATTCATCGGAGGGATTGTCAGTCACTCGAGAGAAACAAAGAGACACTTAATATGGAACGTTTTCCTATTTACGAAATATAATTTTTTTACCGACCCAACTCGGCATCCGACTTGGGACGATTTTGTCTCCCGACAAACATAATTCATGTGATGATGACTGATATTTTTTGTGGCCAGAAATCAAAGATTGGGACTTGGGTGAGCTCCAGCACGATGAAATTACGTGCCAAACAAGCCGTTCTTCAATTGTTTTTTTACGCTTTAAATCATGTTAGCTTTGAGCTTTTATTTGGACTGCATTAAAAGATGGATGCCTTGCGAAGAAATCAGATTCAGGCACTCATTATTAGCTAAGCAGTTTGTGAAATAGGGCCTGACAAATTCAATAGAAACCGTCATTTGAAAGACATGATATTCCATGATAAATCGAAAGGTTTTACCTTTTGAATTAAGCAACAATCATTGAAATTTATATTGAGCATTTTGTTTTTGTATTCTATTAACGAGTGGGACACGCACACACGCACCCTTTGTTAAACTCCTTTACGGGGGACAATTTCTTTGAAACAAGTTTTTTGAAAGACTGTCTTGCGTAGCGAAGATAAATTTGCAAGATTCCCTTCAAATGCCTGCGTAGCAAGGTGCTAAGCTTCGTTTTTTGAATGGAGACTCCCTTTTTTTCAATATATATTATTTTTTTTTATTTATTTTGTGAAAATTGCAAGTGTATATCTATTGAGGTTCAGAAGAAGGCGGACAAACGGACGAATATTAGGATTATTAGTTGGCACTCTTTAAATATGGAAATCTAAAAAATGGAATTTCTGTTGCCGGAATTATTTAGTTTTTAAATGCACTATTTAAAACGGCTGTTCATTAATTAAAAGTGCTGATCTCTGCACAATATTGTTACCGTTGGTTGCATGGCAGAGACATTAAGCATTGAAAATTGCATCTTTTACAGCATCGAGGCTAACTACCAACTGAATGGCCACGAATGTGAGTAAAACTTTCATAAGGGGACTGCACCAGTTCGAAATCCCCGATAGAAAATACAAGGACTCTCACACGGATGCTGATATTTTAACACTTATTAACATACACCTTTTAGTCCAGCTTTTAATCCCCTCAATTTTTTTTTTTTAAATTGTTCAACCGCTTCCATTTCTTATAGCCAGCTTCCTCTCATGGAGCTGAATGAATGTATCCGAAAGATTTGAAAAATTAGTTTTGGTCACCCGAAGAATCAGGCCAAAAAGCGATCGGAACCTTTTCCAGCTTATCAGTTTTTCTTTACTGATATCAAAAACTGATGTCACTGTTCCATGGTTAAGCTGTTCACCCAGACGCCTGCTCGTGTTTGACATCGGGAAAACAGTGTTTTGAGCTCATACCTCCTCAATTGATTTACAGAACTATAAATACGTTGCGAATACCCAACAATGTTTTGGGTTTTCCTGAGTTTAATTTCTTTACACAAATATCAGCTACTTTGATTCACAATAAATTTGTCGGTATCGATACTTACTCCCTGCTGACATCTTTGAATGCAGACTTCAGGAGATTTAGGGAAAACTTTCCACCAGCTTAGCTTGAAAACCTGCCACAAAATCATTACGAACGTGGCATTTGTTTAAAAGATTTTGGATTACGCCTATTTAAAAAAAAAAATAACATCCTTATATAGGATGACATAGTATACACGAAAGAACACCTGCCAGCTCTTCTTAATGCCCCAAAATTAAACGAAAAAAAAGTGATTTAGGGACCAACGTTAAAGAGACTTGTTTGTGTACACCAATGTCATTAATAGTTCACGACAGGGTTCCAAAAGGAGATTAACATTTCTTCCCTAAAGCTAAGGCTAAGACGACATTTAAATGACAAACCCATACCGAGCAGGAAATCTGTATTAAACCCTCGTCATATCATATCGCACTCTACTGCTGCGGATAAAAGTGTGTCTTACCAAAATCCGATAAAAGTAAATCCGTTAAAAAGGGTTCCTAATGCATTTTCCGTCAAACTGGAGAATGTCAGAAAGAAAATATCATTTCAATTAGTCAACAGCAATACTCTGATTGTTTTGAGACTCTTTCGTTACCTCAGTAGTTATAAAAAAGTGTCTTCTTCTCTCAGCACAAGAGCTTGTCATTGTAATTGACCTTGCAATAGGCTTGTTGTCACATAAATTTTTCTGGGAATAAGATTGATTGGTTAAGGTAAATTATGAACAGCCTGCAGTTGTAGGGTCAGGAAAGCTTCTGGAGCTCGCCGAACTATTTCGCGTTTCCAGTTGGCTTGTAGTCACGCTTTTGTGTTCTAGAAATGTTTCCTTTTCCTTGCCGAAGCCGTGGTGTATCATACTGTAGGCATGGTCTTCCAGGGTAAGCGCAGATATCTCTTGGACCAACTTGCTTCTGTTGTGCAATTATGGTTAGGTTATCCCTAAAATGTTTCAATTCCTGGTTTACCCAGTTCTCCCTCTTCCCTGTACTTTGTTGAGCTCATCTACTCTCTTGCATCTGCGAAGATGAATTATTGCAGTACATTCCTGTCAGAGATCCGTGTAGATATTAATTCGATCGGAACTTCTAGTCATATCTTTTAACTCATTAAAAAATTTCACATGCTGGAAAATTTGCTTCAAAGCTGTTAACAAAATTGCATGTTTAACTTTTGGTTTTGAGGTGGCGGCATGAACGAGTCATAGACTAAGTAATGCAATGAACCTGACCACGATCATGGTGAAAGAAGTCGAAGAGTCGAAGCACAAAATAGTATGGGCAACAAAATCGTTCCGGCTGTATTAATCTGCAGGACGAAACGAAGGATTTCATAACTATGCTCCAGCATTTCTCAAGAAGAATAATTTCCCGGCAAAAGATAATTTTCCAAATCTACCAGAATTGCTGATGCATACTCTTTAGTAAGAGGCAGGTGAATGTGGTATTTATTCTGACCAATCATTTCCGACTCTTTTGTACTAATGGCGATGGAAAGACTTTTTTTTGAGAAGCCTTCTCAATAACCAAAAACTCGGGGACACACAGTATAGTAATAAATTCGCGAATTGAATATAAACACATAAAATGAAGTCGTCTTATCCTTACCAAGGCTCCCCGCCATAAATAAAATATTAACCATTCTCAAAGCCAAAGGTGAACTCGTGAAAAGAATACCAATGTGCTATTGTCTTTGAAAACTATAAGCTAAGTTTTCGTATACTTTCTTAGTCTTATGTGGTGGACCAACTATATGGCGATGTAAGCTGCAATTAATGAGCCCACTCCCAATCAAGGTACCTCAAAGTCATGCATCGATCATATTTTCTGTAGATAAAGCAGGCAGATGATTTTTGAACCACTGACAAGCCTTCATTATTTAAATATTGCCAATGATAAATATAAAAAAAGAAATTGATTTTACAAAGCTCAACTTTTTTCTTCGTTGTGAATTTTGTGACAATGTTTATAATATAATGAAATGGACTCTTCTCAAACTTAGTCTAATTTTATACTAAAACTGGATACTTTTATCGACAGTTCCATTCTAAGTCTAGTTCAGGCGATATGAGTAATAAATCTTTGTGCTTAAAAGAATGCATGAATGGTTAGATGTGGAAAATAGTGCATATGTCAAAAATAATAATATGTAATTAATATATTATTAAGAGCTGCTTATAATAAGTTTTGTAGAAAATTTCTTATGAGGTAAAAGTCTGTAAAGAAAATTATTAATGAACCGCTAATTATTGAAGAAATTAATGAATGAATCGCAGATCCAATTGAGGCAGCTAATCGCTTTAAGAACTTTTTGGTTTCTGCAGATTCTTACTTAACCAATGAAGTGATCACTAATGATGATCAGCCAAAGTACAAAGAATTTTTTCACCCTTACAAAATTCGAATTCTTTTGTATTCGATGTTACTTCAAATATGTTCCTTTAAAATGTTTATGATTTAAATATATTTTCTCTTGTGAACTTAAAATTGCGAAAGATTTCGACACCAGAAAAAAATTAAATAGAATGATAGAAGTTAGCTGCAAGACGTTTTATTTAGCTATGTACATTGAGCCTTCATCTAAGGGAATTATCATACAATCATCAGGCCAGTAATGGAAATTAAATATTTTGGTTTCTGTATACAAAAAAAAAAACAGTATGTATTTGATGCAAATTCGATGACACAATTTTTCATATAATTGCTCAATGTCCACACCTTTTACGTCAAATCGAATCTCAAAGATATGAACAACTATAAATCGATATTATTTCTTGAGGAAGCCATGAAACGGAGAATTTAATAATATCTGCATAGAAAAAACAACTTTTAATGATTGAGAATTTGATTTTCATGCTGCCAAATCAAACGAACAGTTTTGTGCCGAAATTAATGACAGTTGAAATAATAATCGCCTCGGTGCTGCATTTTTTATTGATTTAATTCAAGCTTTTGACCTCGTTGATCACTAAATTCTCTTCACTATCAAACGGGCAGAAAGCAAAAGATTAAAATCGGCAGCATTTATAGTGGTCTCTCTTCTAGAATGGCTGGTGTAACCCAAGGTTCGGTTCTTGCTCCTATATTATTTTTGATCTTCTTCGACTCAATTTTAAAATTAAACTTTAAAAGGCCAACTTAGAACATTTGCAAATAATATGGCTTTCTCGTAGAACAGTGATTCTCCACTGGAAATAGTTGCTGATATCAATACAGTATTAGATATTTAAAGACGCTTGTTTTCGTTACACAAAATAATGTTAAGAAAAATAACTTTAGTGATATATTTAAGTTTGGGAGAGTTTTATATGTTGCCTGATTGCAATAATTTTTACTATTTTTTTCAGTGTCGTAAATTTAAATACAAATTGGATTCGAATGATTTCGAAACCATCTCAGTTCTCAGGAAACTGTGTTAAAGCCATTGTTTTCTAATTGATTTTGTAGATTGTTTTATATATCTTGGCATAGTCGTGGATAGTCAACTGAACTGAAGAAATTTTTACCGTGTATGGTTAGACTTGCTGGGGTGGAACGAGTCTTAATAAAGTTAGCCTGCTTATTGTTCAGATAACATGTGTGAATTTTTGTTAAAATAAGTCGTCGTCAGAATAGTTTGGTTGATATCCAAAAATAAAAGATACTCCCAGTGAAACATCTCCACTTATAAAAAGTTGTCAAGCTATTCTTTATAAGGAGTGTTTATCCTTTCGCCTTACATGTTTTACGTATTACTATATAACGTGAAAAATACTTTACAAAAAAGTCCTTTACTATAGTAGCTCCCTCAGTCTCGAATAAGATTCCGAATACCGTCAGAAGTTTGAAAGAATTGTCACTTTTTACTCGGAAAATAGTACTTGGCTGATTCACTTCGATTTTACTCAAATAGAAGCCCTTTGGGAGTACATAATAGAGCTGGATACAAAATAAAAAGTCAATAAGGCATTCTTGTCGATGGCATGGTTTTTGGTTGTCCTTTGAAGACAGTTGCGTTTGGCCACTTCTACAAACGCCGTAAAAGTTACTATGATGGTACGCTGGGTGCACTATTTCTGTTAATATCGTTTGCGAATAGTTAAACGCTACAGAGACCTGAAAACGATTATGGATTCTATTCAAGGATATCAATGCAAACATTTTTCAACAGCGATCCTCATTCAATCATTATGCTAGATAACATAACTCGATAATAAGGTCCTCTTAAAGGCAAAGTAAAGTTTTATTTTCATAAACTGTTTTGCTGTCGATAATGCTTTCATAGAAAATGCTGTTATATTTTCTGCAAGAGAAACTGCCTGCCTGTTTGATAAGCGACCACAAAATAAGATCATTTGGATGACCTCAAGATCGAATCCTAGTGTAAGTCTTGAATTTTTATCCAGTTTCCGAATCTGGTCCAGTTGACTTTTGGCATTGGGATGAATTAGGCGATGATAGTCTAACTGCAGAGGTGGCTGTGCCAAAGTGATGGATTTTCATCCTGGAATTCCAAGTTCGTGTCTTTAGAACAACATAATCTTTCTTCGAAAACACAAAAACTGCGAATTGAGTGAATGCAAATAAGTCCATCTGTGCAGCAATCAAAGTCCCTACCCGATACGGATTAGGGAGTTGCATAAGTTGTTTTTTTTTGGTTCCAAGAATAAGCAACAGTTGAGTGCACAATTCCAGGCGCATGGGTAGTAACAGACGAACATTGTTTCCTCTTAGTCCCAGCACTTTATGCAAAATTAGTTTCGAATTGATACGATCAGGAAATGACCACAGACATCGCAAAAGACAGATTAAGTTTAGGTTCTAGATGAATTGATCTATCACGGGGCAAATTTCAACCCACAAACGACATCTGAATGAGATCCGATACAGAGTTATCCTGGACAATGGTTGCTATCTCCGCAGATCCAAACAAGAAGGATAAAAATCATACTGTACAAGGCACTCACCATGCCAGTTCTTTTTTATGGAGCCGAAAATTGATCGATGGGCAAGACCGCAAAGCAGATCCAAATGACTCTCGAAGGAAATATTCACCATCGAGTATGTTATCCAATCTGCGAGGGGAAAGATTGAAGGATAAGCTTTAAAATGATATGGATCTAGTTGAGTACAGTGGCTCGGCCACATTGTTCGAATGGAAAATAAATTGTTCACAAAAAAAGGAAAAACCCAAGCCATCGCGAATTCAACTCAGCTTGGTGTCACCAAATGGGAACTAAGGTAAAAAGTTCTTGTAAGGCACAGATCGCCCAAAAATCGATTGATATATAAGTAATAAGTAAATTTAGTAATGAAGTTCTTGTTCTCGGTTAAATTCTTTACTACAAAAGGATTTACGATTCACTTTCTTTACTAGCACATATAATGTAAGACGATTCACTTGGTAAACTCGTCCAGGAAGCAAGTCATCTAACGACAATCTCGTTAGCAAGTATAAACTGCTTTTGTTCCAAGAGGAGCAGCCATTCTCTTCGAATTGCAAGTCATCCTCAGAATGGAAACAACACACAAATTGACTGAGGGTCACTTTCGAGCCAAGGAGCAAACAAAGAAAAGATGAAACTTTATTTGTGTCCTTTGTCACCACCATTCATATTTTATGCAAACACATACATGTTATGTACATTTTATTCATAGCCTGACCTCAGCACATTCCGTCCTTGGCTTAAACAATGTCATCGCGGTTGGCAAGCAACCACCCACATGCAGGACTGCAACTAAGTTCAACTTGTATGGAGATGACGACAAAATGAATCAGATACTCAAATGTCAAGGACGAAATTGGGCAAAACTAAAGCACGTAGCCTTAATAATTGGCAATTATGGTCTATAAAAAAATTGTAACATGCAAATGTTTCCTTTATAAGGACGTACAACTCAAAGATAAGCAGGATCACTCTGTTTTTCTTTTGTTGACGATAAAGGGAATACCACAAATGACGACGTGAATTCGAGTTTTTTAATTAAAACTAAAGCAAAAATGTTAAATGAAAAAAAAAAATCCTTGAGAGAGAGACAGAGATGGACCAAGGACTACCAACCGTTGTCATATGCATTTGAAGGACATACATACAATCTTTCCCTTTCAAAGGCACAATTGGAGTTCGAAAATAAAAAGAATGTTAACCTTTTCTCTTAGCCAGCCCACTCGCACGCTTGTTGTGTATCGCAATAAGGAAATGAAAACCAGGACACAAGCAATGTAGGTTGAAAGGCGAACAAAAAAAGAAGGAGGAAATGAAGTCAAGTCAGAGGTGGTTATCGCAATGGCAAACATCTGGGATAAAATGCAAAGAACGTATTTCGCCGCTATGCCACCCGCCAGTCGACTTTGCGTACCTCTCTGGCCCACAACAGCCTTTGAATGTAATCCTCGACGTTGGATATAATAGGATCAAAATGTATACCCTAGGAGGAAACGAAATAGATGATGATGATGGGGTAGACCAAAGTGGCAGAATATAATCGTCATGTTCTTAGTTGACTGCTGTTCTTTTTCTGATCCTTGCTCCATACTTTGCAGTGTAATCGTTTTCAGTACATGTGAATATACCAACAAAAAAAAAGGAAGCTAAGGAGGAAAGTTCAGTGCGGCGACGTTGCGTTGGATTTCCGTTTTTGCGGTGAAATTGCAATCGTCGTCGTCGTCGTCGTCATTGGTATAAAGAAGTGCTATGATATCCTTAGACATGCTAAGAAATACTTGCTTTCGTTTACTTGTGCTGTTATTTAATTATCAGGATGTATAAGGGATTTAAAAGGGAACATTGAATAAAGCGTTTGTTCTTAAATTTTTTGCTTTTTCTTTTTTCTTAATCTTAATCCTTTTCTTGCATTCTTGTTCTTTTGTTATCCTTATTGTGACTTGAGGTACTCGTACGATTTGAAAAATAAAGAAACTCAAAGTCCCCAATGTCGTTAATTGGTTGTGACAGAGGTTAAAAATGATGTCATCCCTTGTCCACGGTTGTTGCTTTTTCTTGAGATGGAATTAATTAACTTTGCAATGCGTCTGGAGTAGATAAATCTGCGTCTTTGTAAGGACCGCTAAACGTTTAAGCGTTTTTTTTTTTAACTGAAGAAAAAAACGAAGCAAATCCTTTTTTATGCCATGTCAAAGGTTTTGATTTCGGTTTATCTCCCTCGTTAGCGAATTAATTTGCCTCTGTTCATTGCCTTTAGAACTTTAGAAATATTTTTTCAAAAGTATCAGCTAAACCCTGAAGGAATTCTTGAAACTCACTAAGGAATACACAGCAGGATGGTACTTGTACTTATTAAAAGCCTTCAACGAGCCCAAATCATGATTAAAGTTCTATGCTGTCAACAGGGCTAGGGGTGCACGTTTGATGTGTATTCCCTTCAGCATGCTGGTCCTCCCATTGTGGCGTTATCATGTCAAAAGTCTCGACTTCATTATTTTCGCTAGCTTAAAGGGTGGGCAATGTTGGTCAGAAAGACAGCTGTGCTTGAATTTCGACGCACAAAATGGTTCGAGTTTAGCCTGAGCAACGTTTTAGAATATTTCCAATCGATTTTCAAAGTGCTGCTAAAACCGTGCAAATTTTGAAAATAAATTTCGATGTTTGGAGTTATTGGCCCATTTTGCATCAAAAACGACAAAAGCAGAAGCGTTGCCGTTAACCGAGGCTGAAGGACTATGTTTCGGCGAGTGGGAGTTACAAAGAGCACATTTATTGCACACAAAATTAACAAAAAGCGTCCATATACGAATTTGACTCCCACATGCGGGAGTTCCGTACCACACTACAGTATGCAATACTTTTTTTTCTTTAAGATTACTGAAAGCATCGTCGCATGACTAAACCGATAGACGATTGGTCATGTTGCCATGCGACACGGGACTTGGTAGTGATTTTCTCAACCCTATCCGATATAAAGTAAAAACTTAATCAGAGAAAAAAAAAGTATCACATTTAAAAGAAGTTTTGTTGCAGATTTATTGTTGAAATTTGTAAATCGATGATTTCGACTTATTTTTGACGATCTCAGGTGAGAAATACATCACAAAGGGACTGCGAATTCTTTCGGAATTTATGTAATCAATATAATTATTTTTTGTTATGCCCTGTGATATTGGGTGGCATAGTAATTGGTTTCCGTTGGCATACTTTGGGTACGGAACCCTTAACTACCGGGTAACTAATTTTTTTGGGGATGCTGCTCAGCTGCTGTGGAGCTGCGATTTAACTTTGTTGGTTCTTTTTTGTTGAGTGTTATTTATGATCGAAGATATGCTTGCTTCGACCAGAGAGACGATTCAGGTACTCAATTACAATTTTGGTCAAGCTTTCGTGGAATAGAGGCCGACGCTATCGAAAATGCTTTGAAAGTCTTTTTTAGGAGTTGAGATTTTGCAGCTTAAGTCGACAGCTCTATTTAAATCGTTTCAAAATGTTTCGCCATAATGACATGAGCAAGACTCTACTTTGATATATGCAAGCAAACATTCAGTTTCATACGCTCATAATTTTTTATGGAAAAATCGTGTATTTTATGAAATGCTACGATATTTTTTTCTATAACTATTAATTATTTAGTAATAAGCTATTAAATTACATAAGTTATATTAAGGGAATACCACTAGCTAGAATTTCTAAAATTAAAAAAAAAAATATTCTTCGAGATATAAAAACGAAGGAACATTAAGTTTCATACTCAATAAAATTCAAAAACAACCTGTGGCTAAAGAAATTTGAATATTTTATATGTTAAGTGTGATATCCCTTACAATTTATTAAAACCTTGAGTTGCTCTGTGATCGATTCAACCAATTTTTTGGTTACATCGGAAGGTATTTTTTCCCACTCTTTCTAAATTGCTTGTTTCAAATGCTTTTTGCTACGTGCTTGGCTATTGGACCGGATTTTCTCACAAAGATGCAAAGATTGCCTTCTATTAACTCCAAAATCACATCCCCATTGTGGCGCATGCATTTCCACACCATAACTGATTGACCACCCTGTTTTACTGTCAAACATAGGTTTTTGACCTTGTATGCTTCGTTTGGTTTTAGCCAATTCTTTCGCTATTTTTTTACCGCTTTGGCAAATCGAAAAACTACTTTCATTAAAGAAAAGCACATTTTTTCAATATCCAGCACTCTGGTATATGTTTTCTTTGGCGACATTCAGTCCTTTATTACGGTTCGTCTGACTGATCAGAGGTATTCTTCGTGACACACGGCAAAAGGATAGGATAGGATGAACAGCAGTGCCGCTGAATTCATAAAGTTTTCTCGGCCCTTTGAAGAAGGTTTGAAAAAGGTCCTTCTTTATAGTAACAACTTCAAATGCTCTGTACAATATCTTTGCTGAGATTGGTTACTTGACAAATTTTTTGCCATTTTAATATAATAAAAAAATTCAACCCTTAAATTTGTATGACGAGCTCCAAGTGATTACAAAACTGAGAAGACATTTTTCAAAACTCTCAAAATTATGTCAAAATAAGCCGATAAATAAAAATTTCGCGGTTTAGTCTTACATTTCTGTAGTTTTACGAAACTGAAAGCCACTTTGTTTTCGCAGCCTAGTTGTCTCATGTTAATGGTTCGGTAGCAAACTGCGTATCACGCTGTGATTTAATTCCACAAATTGTAGCATATGAATAAAGAATCGCTTAAAATACATCATTTCCTATGTGTACTTACATATCTAATTTTTTTAGAAAGAATTAAAAGGACAGTTCCAAACTGTCACTATCAAGAGGACCTTCGCAACACTCTTGCTCCTTATGCATGCATCCAATCTGAGATCTTTCTAAGTCAGTCAAAAGACCTTTCAATAAGTTTCGATACCATTTTTATAAACAACAAAAAAAAGGCAGATAAATCTACATTCCGTGATTGTTAAAACGTTTTTCCAACCTCCAGCTCCTGAAGAATATATCCGAGGCTGGATCGTGTTCATAATGCCATCACTTACCCATTCGTAACGCATTCAATATGTTCTGCACTTGGTTTTCAGTAATGCTTAAGAATAGTTTTCAGTTATAACAACATTTACAGAGTGTTCTAAAGCGTGTTAAAAAAACAGTTTGAATCGTATTGTATTAAGTTTGTCAAAAACAAATAATTACTGGCTTAATTTTCAAAAATTTTAACGTCCAAATGCCATCAATGTAGCTGCGCGCAAATAAAGCATTTTGTTTTATGCCACGCCCTGCAGTAAATTCGAATGCATCTTTCCTCGTTTTACTCTTTAGGTGCCCCTTTAAAAAACAGTCGGGGAAGTAAGGTGTTGTGACTTGAGTGGTACCGGGACGTCCCCAAGGCATTTAGCTTTCTTAGAAACATAGCAATTTCATGGTGCTCCTGGCAGCATACGGAGCAGAACCATCTCGCTTAAACTACGCGTGTCTTGAGGAGAAACTTTCAAATGCGGTGTTGATGCGTCCATAATTTGTGCTGTCCCTGGAATTATCTAAAAAAAGTGCCACCACGCGTTTCGGCACTGAATCTGTATGTGGCATTTCAGTCGCAGATTGACTCGAAAAGATGAACGCCTTCATCATCACCTCACCGAAGTTTTATTTGGTAAATTAAATCCATTTTCCTTCGAATGAAATCTTAGAAGTTTAATAATTTCTCCTCCTCGGGAATGTATACTTCCTTTGGTTATGCAGCCCCCAAAGATTGAGTATTGTTTTATGCCGAAGAAGTCTGGGAGAATCTCCAACCCATGACTTATTTAAGTTCACACTATATCTACACCTCAGTCCCAAGATATTGAGTGATGTCCACATGCCGGCACTCACTCTAGTAAGCATAGCCACAACATGCTGCTCGGCCTTTGCGACATTTTTTTTACCAATTAACCTGCACGCTCAGATTTCGAAATTTCTTAAAGTTTGCAAATCCACCACCATACTCATTGTGGGCTTTTTATTTAATTCCCAATACGTTTTGACTTTATCGGAACTCTATGAAGTGAGTTTTCTCGTTTTTTAGGGTTCCGTACCCAAAAAGTGCCAACGGAATCCTATTTAAAAGGTTCGTCCACCCATCAGCGTGTTCTTCTTTGGCGTCTCTAACACCAAATAATAAAAATGGTATTAAGTCAAAATAAAGGGGGGGACCCCATATAAAGAAAAAACATGACTTAGAAATCTCAAATCAATTTTACCCGTAGAAAAATTTCGCTACGCAAGGAACCCGATCGAATACCATTGCTTCGACCTATCAACTTAAGGTTCAAAATATATGCTTTTCAGACAAATATCCCCACAGCGAAGTTTAGGAAAGTATGCTTGGAACAATGTACGGTGGGTTGTACGAAACCCTTCGAGTGTCCCACTCGCACTTGGCGGCTGAAATATATTAATAATCGTCCTCATCACATAAGAATGATCATTCTGGTGGCATTTTTACGGACAAAAAAGCCTACAGATTTGGCATTGCTAAACAAGTTTTGTATGATTTGCTCAACAGTATAAGGACTCCTTCATTTTGTGTCAATTTCTCTCACTAACTTTAAGGAACAAGAGGCCCCTTAATTTCATTGTCCTTTCTTTCAGAGTTGTCCGTCCGACTCGCAGCGGAACAGGCAATTGAACTTAAAACGAAGCGTGAAAACTGGCAAAGCTATCCACCATAAGAGCCCAAGGATTATCTCCACGTCCTTTCCGAGCCATTCTTCGAATATTTCAAGCAAATTTCCTTGGAGAGGACATTCCAAAATATCTGCGTAGAAAAGAAAGAGTAAAATGACGACCAACGTTGCCGGACATTATCCTGCTTGACATATGCAAATGTCCCTTTGTTGATCCTTTTTTCTTATTTCCATATCATTCCACCATGAATGAATTTTCTGTCAGAAACATATGCCATGTCATCCTTATCTCCTTCTGACCAATGTTACACACCCATAACTACTCTTCACCCTCAATAACATATGTTCCCAAATGATAAACGACATCGTCCCATTGTGTACGAATGTCCTCATCAGCAAACACGCAAAACTATGCAGACTGAGACAAAGCGTTCCTGTGTGTGTCCTTCGAATACAAATGCCAAAGCAAAAATTTCCAAAAACTTCTTAATTAATTTCCTTATTAATTCTTTCATATCCTTGCAAAACAAAAGGAAAGAAACGAGTAGATCCAACCGAACGTGTTAGAAGTTTCTCTGGAAATATACTGACGACAATACAAGTCGTCCATATACAGAGGCACAAACACACAGTCATGCAGGAACCGCTTGAAAGGAGTCGGAAGCGCCATCATTAAAATTCCTTTTGCCAAAAACATTGCACCGCATAAATTAAGAGATTTTTCGAGAATCATCTCCTTGGCCCCTTGGCATCCTGCAACGCAACGGCACTTGCTTGCCTTGTGTCGCGCCATCGCAAGTTACAAGGACTGCTGGGTTAGTGTGGAATTTGTTAAAGCTTCATTCTATAGCAAGTGCGTACATATATGTGTGTATTTATGAGATGTATTGTAATATGAATTGAAAGGATATGAGCTTGGCCTAGAGCTAGCACTACAAGAGCGCAAACTACAAAAGATCCTTGTCATTTTTCGGTAAAGGAATTTTTGTCATTCGATGATGTACAAGTCACCTGCATATTTTCTCGAGCGAAGCTTCATGCAAGGACGTTCCTTTTCAATTCGTGTAAACTTAACATGGAAACTCATGCTTGAGCTGGTGTGTGTTGTTTCCTTCGAGGCCAGGCGGTTCTTCTAACGAGTATTTCTCATTTAAACGAAATGACTTTGCATAGTATTAGAAGGTGTCCGCAAAATAATGTTCACATAATCCATTACGAAGGAGTTTATCCGCGCTTTACATTATTTATGGAGTTCTGATGTGAATATTTATTTGTGGAATTTTCGGCGCACATGTGTGCTATCTGGGGTAACTCACAACAACGATGATAAGGAAGCTATCAGCGATTTAATCCTTATCAACAGCGAAATTCGAGTTTAATTGTTGGCGTTGGTCTTTTGGCTTTTTAATCTTTTGAAGTCCGGCTGCAGAAGCTCTCACAATTGGGAAGAGGCAGATTCACAAAATGATTCAAGCTACTAATGGCGGCAGGCAGTTTCCTTTTATCAGTTACCTATCCTGGGGGTATGTCCTTATTTAAATGTGCCTTTATGTCAGTTCTCTTAAAAAGAGAAAAAAATTGATAGCTTCTATAGACGCTCAAAGAAATATAACTGAAATGCTCTTTGGAATCAAACAGCCTAAGTGCCAATCCCAGAAGAATTGGTCTTCTCATCATAAGGAAAGGTAAACTTATAAGCAACAAGGTTGGAGCTCAAAAAATACTCATGTAAATCCAATGCAGCAAAAAAGTCAGCGGGCCTTGAGCTCAAATTAAAAAGTGACAAAACTGATTATATTGTTTTGAAGTCTTTCCCCAACAGACACAAAAAACAAAAATAATGTCATTTGTTTGCTTTTCAAAAATTTGCGAGAACATTTTCAATCGTTAATCACACAAAAGACTGAATTCAGGTTGCCTTTTCATCCTCAACGGAATACACATTTTTATTTGCCCCAAACGGAGGTTGAAGACAAAAGCTTTCAGGTCTCAATAATTTGAGTCTAAGTTCATGAAACATGCAGGAAACAGGAAATCACCAGAAAAAGGTCTACACCAGGATTGGATTACTGCTTGAAGATGAAATGACTGGTTGTAACGTTAAGGGTTTTTAGAGTGAGATCGACAAATTGTTTCTATATTTGTCGAAGTCCTTTGCCAAAGTCCTGCATAAAATGCTTTTGCTTTTGAGACACTATTTTTTGAATTTGATTCTACTGAACTTGGACTGGACGAAATTATCTGACAGGAAAATTCTTGTTGGCTTTGACATTTCTAGTTTTCTGATTACCAATACAGAAGTTCTACAAGCATCGGTTATCGGTCCTGTGCTTTTCATTTTATTAAACAACGAGCTATGAGTCTGTCGAGAAACACTGGACGATGATGACCAAATCCTTCTTAAAGGATCAAAGCAAAGGATAACTACCTTAATTCGAATTCCGAATTTCGAATGTCTCATTGCAGTAGTGTAGAAGAGCACATCTTTTGTAATCTAAATAGTGTAAGCATTCGAAAACTTGATTTTGCCATAAGCAGTACTATAACGTTTGCCCAGAATCATCATACTTTTGATCTCTGATGTTTAATAGTTTTTGAAATTCCTTTCAGGAAATCCAATATTTAGATTTCAAAACTATCATAGGCTTGTTGCATCCCAATACCTTTTTAAAGGACCGAAAACAGTCAACTCAAATCGAACGGAAGCTCTTATATTATCGTTGTTTTGTGTATTCTAGAAAACTGTCAAACTCAGTCCCTCTCAGAGTAACGAGACTTAATGAAAGGAGTAGCTTCGGAAGACCTCCAAGCAAATATGATGAGCAAAATTATAGCGCTTGAGAAAACTATGAGTTTGGAATGTCTTCGAAATATCAAAAATCCAAAGCGGGTATTCTAGACAAGATACCATCTGATTTTCTGAAAGATGAAAAGATACATCGAACCCAGGTGGGGTATGAGTTCTGATTTCATGACTAGCTTGTTTTTAAAGCAGGTCGAAAGTAGTGAAACTCCAGATGCAATCCAAAGTATAAAAATCGGAGTGTAAAAAAATATTTCTTTAAAAAATTAAAATATTGCGTCGGTTGATTTTGAAGAAATATTTAAAGGACACCCAAAACAGCGAGGAGTTAGAGATATCTGTGTACAGATAATTATTGCCATGTTCGAGGTAGTAAAAATAAATGTTAGATGCCCCGCTTGAGTCAAGAAAGAGTTCACAATCTGAGTACATGTATTGCCCCTTCTAGTCATTTTGTTTTTATCAGAAAAGTGCTTCAATAAACAATGTCTTGGAGCAATTGCAAGTAGCTTGCGTCCTCCGAGTTTGTGTTTCATTGAATTTTGGAAAATGCAAATTGAATAAAAATTAAGAATTAGGATCGTGGACTCTCACGTTATACTGCGCATTTATTTCATTGTGAAATATGATGAAAAAAATATCAGTTGATTCTGTAAAGTCCCATTGTGATTGCGGATAAGTGCCGTCGCAGGGATTCCTCAAATGCCATAACATCAGCACTTAAGTGATCATAATCTACAAAAAAGATGCATCCATTATCCATCAATTCAACCGTCCAAAGAAAATTAAATCAAAATCGTCGTGGAAGGTCTTAAGGGTTCCGTACCATAAATTTATTTACAGAACCCTTTTACTAAAGTTCCGCTGTCCGTTCCTCTATCTGAGTGCCGTATCTTCTGAGCCGAAATGGGTAGACACTTGCAGTTTTCACAAAACATGTAATACTATCGCCGTTAAAATTTAAAACAAAATATACTTCACCGTATTTATTAATAGTATCTATGTTTTGCTGGTTAATTCAGTACATTTGCGCTTAAAATGTACCTAGTAATTCATTCACTTTTGAAGAACATTTACATCAAGTTTATTTTTATTAATTAAGGCTAACATTCCAAAGTCTGAATTATATAATCTAGAATTTATACAGTAAACTTTATTGAATGAAAAATAATATACTATAAAAACAATATGGATATGTTTATAAAGTTAAAAATAAAGCAAGCTCCCAACAAATTTCCAAGCAGAAAATTAGGCTATGATAAATCTTTTATTAAAAATATGTAGTTTGTATATTGAACAGTGATAAGGAACCCTTCTGCGCAACCTGAACTTGGCCACTTTTTCGAGCAACTGTTTATGGATTCAGCTCAGGATGGTTCCTTTGGTTACTGAGATTTCTATTAAATAATTAATAAAAACGAGCATTTAGTTTTTTCTTGATTTGTCTTAAGACAAAAACTTTTGACAGCTGATTTCATGTTCAGAATCTACCAATAGAAAGTCGGTATTCAATTTGCTTTGTCTTCAAATACCTTCGCACTTTTTATGTAAAATTGCTTTGCAGAATCAAAAAAAAAAAAAAAACAACACCACTTGAACTGTGTTAAACCTGTGTTGACAACACCTCAATCAATTCAAATTGTATTCAGAAAAATGCAGATTCTATTCATACGTAAACTGAGAACTACAAATTATGACCACAAAATAATTAATTCCTGTCACTCCTGCATGTACATGTAACAAAAGTTAATTGAAGTAATTGATATGTTTATAACCACAGCCACCACCGCTCTGCTGCTGGCAGAAGTTAAATTTTTAACTATGGATCACGCTCTCGTTTCCAACTTGCACATGCATATCCTTTATCCCAAGGGCTTTGTAATACACAAATCAATTTCATTGAAACACGTCAATTACAATCAATCCCAGGCAAAAGCTGTCGTGTTCCATACTGTGCTTTCAATTTTCTGAAAATTAAAATATCAAACTAATTGTTCGTGGTTCTTTAATAGAATCTGTACACGGCATTGTCGCATTCCATAATAATCAATTATCAGACCCAGGTGATTAATTTCCCTTTGATAATTTCAGACTTGATAAGAGAACACAAAAAGAAAATCAAAATCTATCCCTCAATCAAAGCAACCGCGTTTATCAGTGTCAGATAAAAATGTTGAAAAAAACTATACAGTGTGATGTAGTTATTGTCACCATGTTTATTTTATGCCCTATGTCAAAAGAATTTTCTTCAGGGTGTGCAATTTGATATGTGTAGTATTTTTCATAAAAGAACTGCATCCATTTTTCAAATGAAGAGTATTTCTTAGCTTAAGATTGATGTTAAATGTAGTAGGTTTCTATAGTTGCTTCGCCACCAGTATCTTGAAAACAACTTATCATAATATCAAACGAATCGATTTTTGAATATAACCTTAATGTAGTTTTATTTTTTAAAGAAAATAGAATTTTTGAAATGCTTCTTCAAAGTTTTGTTTTTTTTTTTTAAATTAAAACATTTTTTCAATAGAATTGAAACAGTATTCTAAGAATGTCGAACGCTTAATATTCAATGCTAATTTATTTAAAAAATTTAAAGAAGAAAATAAGCGTTAACTTTCAACACTTAGAAGACGAACTTACTTGAATGGCTGATATACTTTTTCAAAAGAACATCGCTCTCAAAAATAGTCAGCAGACTTCAGCTTGTGTGCAATAATTCCAGTGGCTTTTTCAAAACGTTTCCAGAGTAATATATCAGAAGTATTCATGGAACTTGACTTACAATGGCTATTTTATAATTTGTGATTCCTTAGGTTATGTTTCTCAAAATCGCTCTAGAGACCTTCACTAATCTGTCTTTTCTAATAAAGCGATGGAAAAAGGGAGATGCTGCATTTGAAAGGTTTCCTAGATTTCGTGCGCCAAGTATTTAAGAAATAAGAGGAAAATACGCTTCTGTTTTGGTTGTCTAAACTGAAAGAAAGGAAGATAAAATATTCATTCCATATATTTATAAAACCTTTTATGTGAACCTTAAGGATCAAAGCAGCTCAAATTTTAAACTATTATATGAGAAATTAACGTATAAAATCTATACTATATCCACTTTCGAAAAGGCTCATTAGAGCCATACAGAAAACCATGACAATAAAAATTATTTCATTCGATCGTTAATTGAGCTTTTGCTATGGTAACGAGCTGAACATGATCTTGAACTTGTCGTTTTATAAAGGATTAAGTGCACTTTCTACACGAATGACGATAAAAGTTTTTCCTGTTAACAGAAATGTAAGTGCACTTCCCATTTTTCACACAAACCTTGTATTCATTCTTAGAACTGATAAGAGAAGTTTTCAAATTAAAATTTTCGGTCTCGGTCAGAAAACGAAATGCTGGTCTTCAATGCTACTATCAAACCAGTAACAATATATTATTTGCAGTAAAATATTTGAGTGAAAAACACTAGCTTGAGGCGAAATATAAGGAGAAATCTGGCCTCTCACTTCTCTAGAAAAAAATCTAATCTCAGTGCTGGACTTATCTATGTTTTCTGTTAAACTTGAAATGAAACTGGATAACGTATAATACGGAACACATTTCAGGTTAATCCTAATGTGTCATATAAGACTCTTAAAAACAATTAAAAAATAGTCTCAACTTGACTGCTTTGATAATGAAAAATATCATGCTAACTGAAGTTTGATCTCAATCGAAATACACAAGCAAAAAGATACACACTGTAAAGTCGAAGATTTTTGGAATGAAAATCACCAGAATGTATTAATGAAGTTTTATATTGTTGTTTTTTCAAAAGCTTTTCTTTTAACTATTCCTCATCAAGTCAAATCACACTAAGAAAACCTTGATACATCGAAAGAATCAAAATTGAGTGACAAACTCGACTCCAAAGGATTACTTACTTTTCGCGCTTTCTTTTTTTTTGCGAAGGAATAAGGTTTTAGATTTCGTGATATTCAAGAACAGAAGAGCCAAGTCTTCAATCAATAAGTTTTTTGAAGACGTAATATTCATGTACATACGTATTCCTGTGAATGAAACTACACTTAACTTACATCGGTAGCTCGTTAAAATATTATTAAAAAAGCAGAAGTCTTAAAATGGTGCCCTGCGGTATGCCATTGATGACTCTAAGAAATGTTGACGATTGGTTCCCTACTACTAGACACCATAAAACCTCCCGCCAAACACGAAAGAAGAAATTTTGTTGCTGTTGTCGAAAATTTGAAATTCTTTACCTTACTTTTAACACAACATACAAAAGACTTTGACTAAAAGCTTGCATTGCTGGTTTTTCATATTCTTTTCTGCTGAAAGCAAGAGCGTCGTTTTACAATCCAATTACATCCAATACAATTTACAAAAAAAAACCTGCCTGAGTTGAGCTTGGAAAACAACTCAAGTAGAGTTTTTCATCAGAGACAGAAAGGTGGAGATGAGATAACCTTAAAGCAGTAGACTTTTCAGCGAACAAAGTGAAAATGACGCCGAATTTAAGAGGAAGACAAGACAGGACACAGGTTTGTGTTAAGTATACTTTTATGCGACGAAATCGGATCAGTTTTCGCCAGATCACCACTCGGTCATCACTTCATTTAGTTCAGGGGGACTAATGCTGCCATCTGCAGTTTTACATCCGATGAATAGTTTTTCAAAACGACTTGTATTTGTGTTTTTTTAAAGACGAACATAACTGCAGCTAGGTGAGTTCTTGCATCCCCGCCACAAGGTTCAACAGCATGTTAAGATCCTCCAAGGATCAATGGCCTGATATTTATGAAGGTGGGAATGCGGTTATCAAGGTTTTGAAAATGCTTCTGTGAAAAACAATAAAAATAAAAAGAATGCAAAACAAAATATTTCCAAATCCAAGAAATAGTGGTACTTTAAGCCGTGTCAATAAAATATTACTCACAAAGTGAGGTCGATCTCCAAAATAAAAACCAATCTTTTCCGACACACATTAGCTTCATTAAAGTAGCATTTTCTTTCCACCATAAACATTGTCCATTTACCCTATTTGGAAAAAAATACAACAAAAATCTTATCTCCCCCTGTGAAGAGTTGATTCAAAAACGTTTGCCTGCATTCGCATTCGCGGGAATATCATTTTGTTTTTATGTGGTCGGCATTAATAAACCGGTGAGCGCGAAGTACATGCGAAAGGTATATTGACATTTAAGGCAGCGCTTGTCAGAGCAGTATTCCGTGTTTACTGTTCATAAACGTTTTGTTGACAGATTTTTTGTTGTTGCAATAACATGTCGATTAACAAATTTTTATTCAACGTTAGCAAACCAAAGGGCATGGGATCATTTTGGGGTGAGTGGAACCTCTCTGCTGTTGTGGGTGTCTGGAGTTGGTTTGTGCTGTTCGCTTATCTGGGCAGTCTTATCGGAGGCCTATGGTAATGACATGTACTTATTTTGTTCGCATTTTTTTTTTTATTCTATTTCACCGCGTTAATTAATTTCTATGAATTCTACAACGTTTGACCCTAGGCTCAGATGTCAATGTCGTCAATGAAATGTCTCGACATTGCCTGGCATGACCAAATGGCAAGTGGTGCCTGCCAATGTAATTAATTACAGACGCAAGGACATGAAATGTAATAACAAAGAAATTCCACTGAATATTGCGCACGGAATTTGACATAAATATTTTTTTTAAATTAATTTGTTTTTCTATTTTTTTTTTTTTTTTTTGGGGGGAAAACAACTGGGGGAACGTTTTTCAGTTAGCTGTTAAGATAGTATTAATTTTTTGGGCTCATTCTCAGTGGTAGATAAAATATTCAGGAAATATTAATGAGAGTCTTAAAAAAATTAGAGCGAGAGTGGCACTCTGGCGAAGATGATAAATTTTTGGGTAATTTAGTAGGCGTGTAATGATCTGAGTGTTTCTTTTATTTTATAAATAAGGATCAATGTTTATGGGGAATTTTTTTTTTCTATTTCAAAAATGTTCCCCTTTTATTGGGATGTCGGAAACGAGTGTTTTGAACAGATGACATTGGTAAGTTTATATTCATTCTAAAAGTGGAATTATTTTGCAATAATAAACAATTCAACTTTTGGGAAGATGAGTAAGGTTTTCGATGATTATACCTTAAAGACATGTCAGTGTTAGCGATGGGTTCAAAAATTCAAAAACTGAACGACAAAATAACAAGGAAATTGCAATTGCAATTGTAAGCAAGCTCGATATTTGGATGCTTCATAAACGAGGATAAATAACTGCAATATACTCAATAATCATGAGGAAAACGATCTCTGTTGAAGTGTCGGAAGCAAACGTTCGTAATATGAAAATTATGCTCTAAATCTTGTATGACTTAAAATGGATACTATTTTTTTGCAATTCTGGTGTTATCGTTCGTATATAACGTAAGATATTTGTACGAATGTCTTATCCAAAAACCACTAGAGTTCACTTGTCAGGAAAAGATAGAAAAATTCGTCGGGGAATATAGCTTTTATTGATTTTTTGGAGATTTTTTTTTGCTTTTTCCATAGTTTCTCTTCCCTATAAAGTAGGAGATGTTCCGAATTAAAATATTGCTTAGAGGCTACGTGAGGACTGGAATGTATGTATGTTTTTCTAAAAGCATTTTTTGAACCATTCTGAGCTCCGGTTATCTCATCAAGTCAAATCACACTTAGATATTGGTGCATCGAAAGAATCAAAATTGAGAAACAAACTCGACTCGGAAGTTATATTTTTTTCTAAAACATTTAATCTTCGCGCTTTCTTTTTCTTGCGAATGAATAAGGTTTTAGCTTGCTTGGTATGCAAGAAAAGTTGACGTTCTATCGCCCATTTGTGAATTTTAAACCAAGTCTTCATTTAATACGTTTTTTGAAGACGTTACTCAAAGAAATTCAAATTAGTTATTCTTCATTCACGTACATACGTATTCCTGTGAATGAAACTACACTTAACTTATATCAGGAGCTCGTTTACATACAATTAAAAAAGCAAAAGTCTTATAATGGTGCCTTGCGGTATGCCATTGATAGCTCTAAGAAATGTTGACGATTGGTTCCCTACTACTAAACACCATAAAATCGACGAAAGGACAAATTTTGTTGCTGTCGACGAAAATTTGAAATTCTTTACAAACTTTGAACACAACATACGAAAGGCTTTGACAAAAAGTTTATGCATTACTGGTTTTTCCTATTCTTGTCTACTACAAGCAAGAGCGTCGGCTTACAAATCCAATTTACAAAAAAAAAAATCCTGTCTGAGTTGAGCTTGATAAACAACTCAAGTAGAGTTATTCATCATGACTTACTGATTTCAGTTTAAGGACTTCATAGACTTCATATTTGAACTATATGT
Organism: Orthonevra nobilis; assembly: GCA_963555765.1. Classification (NCBI taxonomy): domain Eukaryota; kingdom Metazoa; phylum Arthropoda; class Insecta; order Diptera; family Syrphidae; genus Orthonevra; species Orthonevra nobilis. The sequence continues at coordinate 59,118,192 of OY743225.1, read as the reverse complement.
GCTGTTTTCTAGTCAGAGTAGCGTTTAAATTGTGATGAAAATTTAATTAATGCAGAATAAGATATACGGCAGTATATTCTTAAAGAATTTCGGATTCAATACCAATGTCATTAAATTTAATTGCTAAATTTCTATTATTGATATCTACAATGATATTCTCATTCAAAAAAGATGATGCCAACATAGCTTCACGTCTGGTGGTTTCCGAGTTTATTTCGGTCGGCAATTGCCACATAATTCAATCGGGCACAAATTTCGAAGCATCCAATGGATGTTCATGCTTGGTAGGAAAAAATATCTTTCTCAGTTTTAATGGCTGTTATATTTAAAAATATTGAGCTACGCTTTTTATCCTGGATTATCTAAATATAAACGTCTATGATATCGTCAAGATCGGTAAAATTGTTTTCTAAATTGAAGTTCGCTGAAGCTTCTCCTTTGTCTCGTGTTTCTGGGTGGAATTCTTTAAGAAAGTTTACAACTCCTGTGCGTCAAATAATTTGGACAAAGTAAAACGCAGGGACTATATTCAAAAAAACAAAAGGTGCTAAACTAGTTTAAAACCTATATTACCGAAAGCCAGTCAGAAGGAATAATCTATTCTAAAGAGTGCATTTCTACTTTACCGACTGATAACAGCTGGCCCGTTTTTATGAACTCTTTCAAACAACACCTTTCGTTATGTTCTGATATCAAACGCTTTACAAATTGCTTTGATCTTGTTGGCTCAACAGACGAATGAAATGCAAGGAATCCCTACAGAACTGGATAAAATCTGGAAAGCATCAAAAAATATATTTCAGCTAACTATTGTCGGTCATTACATTGAAACGTAACGTGCAGTAATAAACTTTTATTATTCAATGCAACGCAATCATTTGCAACGCATTTTAAAACTGATAAGGAAAAAGTGAGCTTTGTATCCGCTTTGATGATAGTCATTACTGGGAGCATCAGTGTTGGTCAACGTTTTATGCAGGATAATCAATAATTCCGCTTCGAGACTTTTGAGAGTTTGCCGCAGAAAGCGCGCAAAAGCAAGCGGATCAGACTATGCGGGATAATTGCAACTCGTGCCGATGGACATTTTAGAAATTATTCTTCTAGTATCCGCAGTGAATTCGATTTATCAGGCATCGGTAGGAATGAAATGATAACACTGAAGAATCGATACTTTGACTCGATACAGTATTTTTCGTAAAGAATCGATACTATCTTGGTATTGATTGAAAAGTATCAATACACATTTGCATCGATCGATTTTTTTTAATTGAGGATGAATAAAAACAGAAACAAATATTAATTTTGTTTATTGATATAAAACAAAGGTCATACAAAAAATATTTATGTACAAAGTTTATTTTTGTCGTGCCACCACCTTTTTTTTAGTGTTTGCCTAGAAGTGACTGTTGGAACAGCCATTTCGCAGGGTAAAAAAGTACCTACCGACAATATTCAAAATCGCGCTAGAGGTACAAGTTTTGAGCCCCCTCAATATGATTAGCCATATACTTTACATCGAAACCTCATCGGCCTTTGATTTAGAACGGCGTCGATTTTGGCCAAATGTCGTTCAGATTTTTTTTCTCCAGATCCACTGGCTGACGATCTTCTTTAACCCAGCGTGTGAATATTGTGTCTTAAAAAGAACAGTCGAAATATAAGGCTCAAATTTTTCTAAAGGCTAAGGGTATCAAATTGGACACCCGGGTCTGGCTGATCAGCAGACGCGGCTAGTTGTGTCCGTTCCCTAAAAGGGTCAGTAAACACACGGCATCGGTATTTTTGAAGTTAAGTTATTGGTGTTATTTTTGTTTGTCAAGAAGTAAATCAGTTTTTTCATTGCTAAAATAAATGATGCACGTTTCGGCCATATTTTTCCACACATCTTAAAGAAATTAAATATTTTTTTTTTTCTTTCTTGCATTTTCGGGTGTTTTTTTTTTCTGTTCATGATTTTCACTGCTATTTTTGTGGTTCTGATAGTTTTTGGAAATGGTTGAAAGAAGTAAATCGGATTCTATGTAAAATTTAAAATTCACTTTTTTGGAGCCGACGCCTAAACGACCATATTCTTTTTAAAGCTCATAGAATATGCTACATAAGACTAGAACCGTTTCCTTTTCAAAAATTTCTTCATTTTAGAGCAAGACATTTTTTACACAAATTTCGTGTTTTTCCTCTTTGGACTTTTTGGACTGGGCCATGCAGTAGACAATTCAAAGAGTAAGATATTCTGGAAGCCTCGAAATACCCAGTGTGATCTCGAAAATTCAGTTAAAATAAATTTTTTAATAATATTATTTTAGTTTTTGTATCGTCTTCCCACTCGATTTTGAAACGTGGGTCTAAAATCGTTTTCAACGCTGCGAGTGTTTTAAATTCAATGAGACCAAATATTTTTGTTTACATTCGGTTTTGTTTTTGCAATTGAGTGGCACATGCTATTGGCTAAGAAAATGTCAATTTATCATTGGAATGATTTTGAATAAGGTAACATAATTCTTGCTTTAATATTCTCGTTTGACGAATTCGAATAGTTAGACTACCCATTTCAATATTTCGTTTTATTGTCCGCTCACCTATTCATGACTATCTGTGGAGCCACAGTTGCGAAACAATTTTCAACATGTCCGAAAATCTTTCCACTGTGAAATAAGAATTCAATGCGTCGTAACGTTGATGAAAGATGTTTATATTCAGAGTGGCTCTTAAAATCCTAATTAGAAGTATTGCCACAAAACCACACGCTTGCAAATATTTTTTTTTGGAAATGCTGCCACAAACTAGACCACCAAAGGTCCTATTTTAACTCAGATTCAGATAGTAGAATACTTTAAATCAGCACAAAACATTTAATTACTAATAGCAAACAGTGGTACAGAATATGTTCTTCCCGTCAGAGACGAACAAGCCTGCCAATTGCGTAGAACTCAGACTGGATGCGTTCAATAATTACAATATTCGATTAAGATAGCTTTGAGTATACTCTAACGATGTGAGTAATTTTGGACGATACCTGCTTAAAACTTGGTTTCAAAGTATCGATAAAAATGTACTTGGTATTGGAAGAAAAGTATCCTTCATCCCTGCGGCATCCCGAAGTTATACGGGAGAGTCTAGAGAGTCTAATTGTTTAAAGCGTAACTCCAGGTTTTCCATGTTTTCCTCCACTTCAAAAATGAACAAAAAAACAAATTAAAAATAGAAAATACGTCTTGGCTATTTTTTTTTGAGTTTGTTATTTTGAAGGGCTTACATACTTTACATCCTAGAAGGCGAATTCATAGAGTTAAATTTATAATTCAATCACTAAATATATAAATTTCAACATCAAAAGTCTCGGTTTTCATAAACACAAGTGTCAACAAAACTCATTCGGACTGAAATCTTCGTCTTACTGAATATTTTGCAAACATTCCATTATTTTTAAATTTTCTAAACATCAACAGCATTTGGGAAGTAACTTATGCTGTCAAAAGCCTTCCCCGCAGCGTCTTCATAATAAACTCCCTTGTCAATAATATCAGCCATCAAAGTTGTTGTGAAAACTTTTCAATTTAAATCAAATCGCTGTCATTGAAGCAAGAGTGTCCTTGAAGAAGAAACACAGCAAACATTACGCATCGCAATACACGTTTGATTAATAATTCAAATCAGACAAGCAATCGAGCAACTAACTTGAAACACGTGGCTGTTTCCCTGCCAAATTGTGGTAAATATGATAATTTATACAAACGTCGTCCATACACACACACAAACACAATAACCGCCCTTAAACTCATTCCGTACAAAATACGTGTACTATGTTCTGTCGGCAGGTACTTATTTAACCGAAATGTATCTCTGGCAATTTTGATTTATCTACGCAATTTACAATTCTATATTAAAACTCATATACATTTCCATAAATCAAATGAATTATTAATTTTATTCCATCTCTTTCTATTTTCCAGGTAAGAATATTTTGCGATAAACACAACAGCCAAAAAACAAAACTTTCCGTAAGTCATACAAAATAAATATGTATTTTTTTCTCCAATTGATAGATAGATAGATAAATACATATATTATTTGAGCCAATAACAGTTACAAAAACAAACAAAAAATAAATCCATTTGTCGAGATGGTAGCAGGTCCTTGTTGTCCAAACAATGATCATCCATCAGTAAAGTGAGCAAAACTTCTTTGAAGAAAAACCAAATATCATTCAATGAAAAATTAATATCACTTTAGTTCCCAACCCCCACGAGTGTATACCCCCCCAAAATTCGTATCTATCATAAAATTATCGTAGATTGTATCAAATTGCCAATAATGCCCCTTCCTTCAACCCCCCGGAACATTTCAAAGTTCTCACCGTTGTCATCGTTGGATGAGAATAATAATAAAAAAAAAAAAACGAGTAAGATAGGGAAAAAGTTTTCAAACCACAGGATACACCACACAGGATGCCTTTTGTCCGCCTGTCTTTGAAATGTTACGACGAACGACCGTACTTGAAGTCGGTCGATGGTGGGTTTCGTTGTGATGATGATGATGATGATTTTGATGATGTCCTTAGTTGTCTTTGGCGTTTGTTGTCGGCCATGGCCATCGCATCGTCTATTTTCTATTTTTTTCTTGCTCTATAACGTTCAAGTGCACATGAAGTGAAGAGTCCATGCCTCTAGCAGGAAACACAAGGAAATGATGCACACTCGAGGAATTTTATCATAAAAAGCAAAAAAAAAAAAAACACCCACACACACTTATAATAAAGGATAACGAAATCAACTAACGAACAAAAATAGTAGTAGAAAGTTTTCAACAACAAAATGTGAACGGAGGTCCTTAAACGTTTGCGATTGATAGTGTCATTCATCTTGAACACACATAGGGGAGACATCAAAAGTCCTCCATGTCCTGTCACTCTCTGTGGGAATGGACATAGTATCCGTATGCTGGGCAGTTTGTTATGCAAGTGGCATTTCTCTTCTAAATGGATCGCACGATAACATACATTTATCTATTCAGGATTACATCTGAAATGGTTTTATTTATTTACTTTACCAAAAAGGATATCTTTGATTTTTTTTTTTTACGAATTGACATCAATTTCATTTAAGAGCATACATAATTTCCTTAAAAGGGATCAGTCCTTTTAATCAAGGATGACGATAATGAAGTCTAGATTTTTGTTTTTTGTCAAGGAAAATAAGTTAACGAATTTCACATCCTTGTTTCAACTGACCACTGTTTTTTTTTTTTTTTTTTGTTTAAATAAAAGAACACACTTTGGTGTGCTTAAAGTAGAGGACCCATATCAATGTCTGGATACGGAAAGGTTACGACACCGGAATGTGACACTTGTCACAGTTTTATCCTGGTAGAGTTTCAACTTCCTCCTAAATGGCCAATGAGCGAGATACTTTTTCTTTTGTTATGGGGAAACATGCTCACAATTGTTAAACTATTGTAATGGAATGTTCTTATCGAATTTAGCAGATCAAAATGGGCAACGAAGTTAGGTTTTAGTTCGGTTTTAGTTGTTTGAAAATTGTATGGTTTTGGGGTAATGACTCCCTACGGCTTGTGGATATTTAGAAGAGAGAAGGGCATTCATGGGACAATTTTAGAAAGACGGAAAAAAGTGCTCGATATTTTATAGATTATTATCAATGTCACTGGATATTTTACAATAAGAAATAGCTTCTGTTACAGAAGTCGTAATTTGATTAAAAATTCAACTTTTACTGAGTTTGATGCACTCTCTGATTCCGGATTGCTTGTCTCCACTATCGTCTAAATGAAATCTCTTTCATGGGCTATCTCGATAGAGACAATTCTGGATTGCTTTAATATTCGGGATGGAAAAGCAAAGTGTTTCGAGAACTTCACTGCGGAAAATAATGACATTAGACATTAGACATTAGTCACATTACCAAAACTATAAACTTAGCTTGAGGTGCAAAGAGTTAAGTTGTCGGTCTTTTAAAGCCTTCTGGGGAAAATGGAAAACGAGTAGACATAAACTATGATACTTTTCCAGGGAATATTTTCTTTCAGCAAAGTTTAAGATTGTAGTTCTAAAATGTCACAGGAAATTTTGGTCCTTCGTACCACACTTAAAGTTTTGCTCCAATTCTTTTTTACAATGACAATATAGCTGCCAGGTCTGTGCAGGAGACAAATCTGCGCAAGCTCAATACTCTCAGACAACCACAACGTGAACTATGGAACGAATTATTAACGAATTCGCTTCCTTCCGCCATTCGTTTTAAGAGGTGTACTTCAAAAATATTTCCATCATTGTTACTTTTCTGATTTCTTTCTGTGCTGGTAAAAATTCAGCGTTCATTAAGCCTGCCGCAAAAATGTGAAAATCTACTCCTGTCAACTATCGACCTCCTGTCGATATTTTATCACAAAAACTTCTAAACGGTAGAATTGCTTTTTTGTAGAAAAAGTTCTGATGGCATATATCCAGTCCTTGTCAGGTTAGAGCAAAATTCTTGCACTTGATATTTCGAACACTTTAACACATAAGATTTATTTGATGAATAACATATTTCTTCGGCATTTATTAAAATCTTCAAAAGGGTTTTCCAATGACTTGACAACTTTTTTTTAAACAAAACGCAAACCATGTGAGGTATTTCAAAAACTTTATTATCGGCTTGAAGTACAATCAAAACACTCATGAATGGAATTCGACTTCGTTCATATGGCCACCGCAGGCATGTTTGCAGCGGTCTATTCGTTGGACCCAATTTTCGATTACTCGGCAACATATTTCGGCCGCTATTTCGCGTTCAATGTTCGCAGTGATCTGTTCCAACATCGTCGGCTTGTTGGCAAAAGCCAATGACTTAACGTAGGCCAAACTTACTCGATCGTTAGGTGTGCTGTATGGCTTGTGACAACATTCTGTTAAAACCGCATGTCGTCCAAATCCATATCTTCCAATTTTGGCCAAAATAATCGGTAATCATGTTGCGATAACGCTGGACATTCACAACATGGTGGCGATCGTTATCGTCGACGAAAAAATGTGGCCCAATAACGCCGCCGTCATGCAAACCGCACCAAACAATTATTTTTTGTGGATGAAGTGGTGATTCATGAAGCAAATTTGGATTTTCACCCGACCTATTACGCTTATTTTGCTTATTGACAAACCCATTGGGTCAAAAATGAGACTCGTCAGTGAAGATGATTTGGCGACAAAATTCAACATCCTGGCGCATCATCTCCAGAGCTCAATCGGAGAACGTACGTCGCTTCAAATGGTCCATCGGCCTCTATTCTTGAGTCAGCTTGAACTTTTATGGTTGTAAACCAAGATCCTTACGCAAAATACGCCATAATGTGGTTTGAGCGATGCCTAGCTCTTAAGAACGCCGTGAAATTGACTGATTTTGACCGTTTGCAACGGCCGCCTGAACGGAAGCGATATTTACGACATTTCGACTAACCCGTTGTCTTACTGACACGGTAACATTACACAACGAATATGTAGACTCAATTTTTTGCACTAAAATTGTTCTTGCCAGTCTACTAGGGCGACCGAAAATTTGAGTTAAAGCTCTAACACTTGAGGTCACTGACTCTGAATTTCAGTGGAAATTTTTTATAATTTGCAGACGTTGGGTATGTACTTACCCACTCGCTCTTGCGCTCTTTCCAGAAAATTTCAGGTTTCAACGCCCTCACTTCTTATCGAATATAAACTTAAAGATGTACTGCGGTTCTTGGTTTGTTGGCATACACCTTACTTTTTATGTAGCCCCAAAGGAAAAAAATCTAAAATCAGAAACGGCTCAGGCGAGCCGTAGTTGGACGAGCTGTGTGAGCTGTGGCGCCTTCTTATTGGAACTACAATTTTGAATTGTTCCCTACATCTGGCCTTGAAAAATGTTCAGTCATTACCCGGTATCGAAAGCCATCGACATTTACAGTAACTTGTTCGTCGTTTTCGAAAAACTTTAGTCCAATGATTCTTTCTGAGATAATTCCACACCAAACTGTGTATCTAAGTTGGATCATTGGACGTTCAATATTTATTTTTACATTATCGATGTCGCCTTATTCTGCAATTTTGTTTATTCACGTTACCGTTCAGGAACATGTCTTGAAAACGCCGAGCAAACTAAATGTGGTTTTGTGCATCGATTGTAATCGGCATATGAACCAATTGAATTTTATATAGAAAAAGGTGTAACTGCCTAAAAATTCCTTGCAAAGACCGCCTAGACATCACCAACTACTGAGAACGTGGCCTGTCTGGAAGCTTCAGGGTTTCCCTCAATACTAGCCTGCACCCGAGCAATGTTCACTTCATTTCGATCTGTGCGAGGTCTTCCAGTATGCAGAAGATTGCAGACAGTGATTCATCGCTGAAAACGCTGGATGAATCAGTAAATTGTTGGAGCACTGGACGCATTTTGAACATGAAAGAAATTTCGAGATAATTTTTGTGTCTGAATAATTGAATGTCGGCTTTCAAAAATAATTTTCACTGCAAAACACTCATTAGTGCTTTTTTCAGTCAAAGTGCCCATTTTCTTATTTATTAGTGCGCTGAACGCTTGACACCTTAGAGAGTCCTAGACGAAAATTCAAGGCGGCACTGACATCTGCTTAACAAGTTAAGTTTGGTAGGCCGTATTTTGGGTTTCTTCTTAAAAGTAAAAAACTTAAACCTTAGCTTTATTAAACACAATCTTGGCCTACCAAAAGCGATCGTCTCGAAAGTTTTGATGGAATGTCTTTATTACTGTAAGGAATGGCATAATTTTCGAATGCACTTCTTATCGAATTATACTAAAATCATGTTTACGAAAATTCGCCATACTTCTTACAAGCACGAAATTGCAATCACTTAAACTAAATTCAAATGAATGCAATCATTTATGAAATCATGAATGTTTTTACACTTTTGCATTTTTTGCATTCACTTGCATTCTATTAAGAGTCAAAAAAATTCTTGAATTCGAAAACGATTGTATTCAATTATGCAATCACTCGTGCACTGAAAATCTCAAACTAAATTCAATGAATGCAATAAGAAATCTGAATTCATTGCGTGCTTTGGATGGATACAAGATCCAGACGATCCGATTTAATGATTAAAATTCTTCAAGCCCTGCTTCGAAATACTCGTAAATAAAAGGACTTTCTTCAGCCAAGGTGGCAATTTCATTTGACATGCCATTATCGTAGGTTTTCAAAGTGTACCACAAGTTACGATTATATTCGGGTACTTATCCTGACATATTCATCGTGGCTTACACGGACCTGTAGAAAAATGCTCGCCGATCGCTATGGCGTCTTGGTAAGGAGTTATCCCGCAAAAGAGCTATAAACTTGCCACTTATATGGCAACTTAAGTTGCCTTTATTTGGAAGAAAGGTAAAAACAACAATTCGTTTTGGAGATGATCAAAATATTAGTTCTTTCGGTTCTGTTCCAAATGCATTCCATCGATGAACCATTCCTGCTTCCAGGAAAAATATTTTCTGCCGCTGTCACGCTGTAAATTGTCATCTGCTAAGAAAAACACAAAATATTTATTATCCTTAAAACATCGATAGATAATCAAGTTAATCCTTCAATCCGAAATAAAAGCTTTTCGCCGTCCGACTTAACTACTTAAATAAGCAATCACATCAGCGTGTTTCTGTCAGTGCACAAAAGTGAGGATGAAACGTGAGTGCAACATTTTTTCTCGAGTGTGCTCTTCTGTTGACGTGGTCAAAAGTTAATTGAGTTTTCTCGTTCTCCACCACAGACAATTGAAAACAACATATCCCCGGTCTTTACCCAGAATTCCCTCACTCCCTGAAGCAATTAAATTTCCTATTTACTCATTTTCAGTCATCACATCCTGGCATCCGCGGTCGCGCCACATTTTTGTAGTTCTCTGCCTGTGAATGCGTTGCCAATTGTTCGAAGAATTCGCATTAAGCTCACATTAACGGGCTTTTGCCAAGGATTGGGGTATAATCTTCTTCCCCCCAACGATTACCTACCACTCAAATTATCCTTGCCTCTCGTCGGTTTTGTTTTACGTATTTTTCTTCAACCAAAAGCCAATCCCATGTCACGCATGACGAATTGCCATCTCACCAAAACGCCTCAAGGAATCGAAACCTATTTGGTATTCTCAAAGGATACGACAACTGATGAGAAGAAGTCGTATTTCTCGAGCACTTCGAAATGCATATTAAAATCCTGAACGAGTGCCATTAGGCTACGAGTACAAGAAAAAACTATGCACTGCAATGGCACTTAAATGTCAAGGCCAGTCCTCTGCACTCAAAGAATCAGAAATCGATAATTCGGTGTGTTTCCATAAGATCTTTTGCAGTTTTTAAAGGAGTCCAAAATAAATGGGGCGACCATCCCTTGTTTTTGCCATTTCAAATTCTCCCTTTGCTGTGAATCACTTTTAAGTGGTTTAAGGTCACGCAAGCCGTAAAATTGTTCTCTTGTTCCTTTCGTTTTAATCTTCTAGCCTTCTTTTTTTGAAACTTTTGCCTCGGGCTTGACTGGAGTTTTGCGTTTTTTTATATCAGCGGATGAATCCGTTGATGGAATTCCTCCGTATTGGGCGGGTAACCCAAGCAAAATATTAAAAATGTTTAGATAATCTGGCAATCAATCTGAATGGAGCTGATACACCTGGTGCCTACAAGAGGGAGTGGCACTGTGAGAAATTGGCAGAAAATTCTTGCCAAGGAGAAGTTTGTTCAACAAATTATTCACATTTTCAAGGAATTTATTGAAAAGTTATATTTTATCGAAAAAAATAAATAAATTCCCGATAATGCCCGGAGGACAGGTTAAAATATGTCTACTATATTGGGGGAAAAGGTGGAAATTGTTTTTGCAAGTTTTCAGATGAGCCACCGGCTAAAGTCGTTTCCATTTTTGGATGAAAAAAAAATATACTCGTACAAGGTTTGATATATTTTTCTTTTGTTAGAAATCTTTATTTAGACTTTCGTGCCTTAAAAGAGCTTCATGTGTATGGAAATGATTAAGAATATATATAAGGCATTAATGTTTTAACTGGGAACAAAAATTAGACTCTGTTTTATTTTCTTTAGTTACTTTTTCGCCCGTACCAACAACAATGCAATTGTTGTTTATGCCCATTTAATATCCTTGACGATTTTTTTTTTATTTCTATTTTACCAATTTGTGTATTAACCTTAACATATAGAGATATGTCATTGCGGATTTATTTATAGAACTTTTTGAGCTTTGCAAATCATTTTTAGAAAGCAATAAAATATATCTAACCGCTAAGCCAGTGTTCGTAAAAAGCCCATTCACTCTACCGTTTTTGAATCAAATGTGATTACAAAATTAATTGCAACACTGATAAACACTGATAATATAATGCCTATATTTACATTGAAGGTCCATTCTTAATTCTAGTGATAGAAATTTTGAAGTCGGATGAGTTGATTACAACCCACATATTAACTTTAAAAAAATTACATTCTTATAACGCTAGTAAAAAGGCTACATTTTCGTAGTTAAAATTTAGTGAACAAAGAACACCTGCAATATTTACTTCAAGATTTTTTATTTTATGTTCAAGGAAACCAGAAGAAATATAAAACAGGGCTTAATTTTCAAGTTGTAAGCCAGTGTAATTGCTTACCAGCTAGCAGTTGGTCTTGTACATTTATCAAGTCTTCTAACCTGGTCCAGATTCCATTTGCCATGTTGGGTTTTTATGCAGAAGTTCCAATTTGAGCGGTCAAAATAATTATTTGAAAAATTATTGCTCTGCTGTAAAAATAGAAAAAAAAACTGCATTTGCTGGCATACATTTAAGCTGAATAAAATACTGCGAATTGAATAAATGTAAAAAAGTTGAAAGTGAACTTTTGAATATATATGCTTACATTATGCTTTGAGCTATAGATTTTAGCTTTCTTCTTATCTGCCACTCCTTTTGCTCGCTCCGTGTTATAAGGGTAGTCATAATCCCCAGAAACGAGCAAGTCAAAAAAATTCTTGAGAGCATTTATTTTTATAACTCATTGACATTCGACGTCAACGGATGTGCTTTTCTCGATATGCGATACGTATGTGACAATCCAGAAATTCTCTGCCCTTTCACAAAATTTGTTTTACTCTTCTTGTATCGTCTAAGTAGGTGACTTGACAGTTGTGTTTGTTGCTTTAACGGCGAATCAATCAGAAACTAAAGAACAGTGCAGGTTGCCTAGATCAATCGATCGGGTATTTATGATAGCTTGATTTTTAAATGGGAGGTACGATCTTCCTGGCTGAGCCAGTGGAGTCAATATGTTTTGGCCTTTTTCTATTCAATCCTTATCGAGGAACAGCTCTGAAAATTCGAAATTGTATTGTATACTCATCGCATATGGGATCGATTAGTCTACAAAGTATTTTTCCCTCGAAAGTGTCCAATATCTACCCAGGTTTCCTGCTCTCTCAGCAAAGTATCATTCGTGTAGTTGATATTTAGTCAATAAACCTCATCGAAGTTACTGATACCAATAATGAAGCCTTGCTCTTTGCGGTTAGAGAGGTCACAAGGTACCAGTTTGGAATTGTTTGGCAGAGCTATTGTTTATAGCAAATTGTGTTTTCAACGCCGGCTAGGCAGGCTCTGCCAGGACCCCAAGCCCAACTATTACCTGGTAGAGCTCAAGACTAGCAGCATAGCATTACAATGTGGATTTGAAGTCGCTGAATCAATGATTAACCTTGTCTTTGAATTTTTTGGTCTTTTTTGGCTTAGTGTGGAAATTTGGTAGATTGTCGATTTGGCGGGTTGAAAGAAAAGGTGGTACGTTTAACTGAATATTGCGACATGGTGTTGTATTTCATCAAAATCACGAAGTTGTATGTTACATTCCATTCAAGGGGTCATGACCACCTTTAAATTGAGTTAGCATTATTCGAGGAGCATTGTGGTTTTAAAGAGTCTCGGACCTTAATGTAAGACAAAACTAAAACGTTATAGGATTTATTTATTCTGCTAATGAAAAAGCTCCCATGCAATACGGTTTGCCCCAAAATGGAAGTAAAGCTAGAATTGGCCAGAATTAACTGGTGGAGTTCAGCTAGCTCTTTAACTGGAACACTGTTTATAAGTAAAAATCGCGGTTCTTAATTAAAAAAAAGGTAATATTGTGTTGATGTTTCAAAAGATCAAATGATTTCGCTGTGTCTATGTTAAATGCTCCTCTTTGGATAATTTCGAGTCGAGTTTGGATAATTTCGACGGGGTTATATATACGCTGGTAGGACCTCAGACTGGGATTTTGAAGCATCACATTTTTAGTCCCACTTCAAGTCCTCAATTTTTGGTCATACAAATTGTATTGAAGTGCGACTGACGTTCAGTTGGTAACATTTTTTTTTACTTTCAAACATACTACTGTGTCCAAAAAATAAGGTGACATATGAATTTAAACTGCGCGCGTCGAAGGATTTGGAAATTTTTCTTTCTTTTTAGGTTGGTAGTACTGTCAGTGACATCTATGTGAAATTTCATGTCAAAATATATTCATAGTGTTTGAGATACGCGTTGTTTTGTAAGCTGCTAAAAGTGAGTTTTTCGTTTTTTGCGATGTCGAAATTTATTGAGCAAGGAATTTGCATTAAATTTTGTTTGCGTTATCAATTTTCTGCTGCGGATACGTTGAGGATGGTGCAGAAAGCCTTTGATGATAAGGCTATTTCTAAAAAAAATGTTTACAAGTGGTATAGTGATTTCCAAGCCGGCCGTGAACGTGTCGAAGACGAAGAGCGTTCTGGGCGACCATCAACCTCGACCGATGAAGCTCACGTCCAACAAATCAAAGATTTGGTGTTGAAAAGCCATCGATTAACGAAAAGAGACCTTGCTGATGAAGTTGGCTTATCGAAAGGCTCAGTCAATACCATTTTGAAGGATGCTTTGGGCCTCAAGCGCGTCAAATCTCGACTGGTACCGAAAACATTAAGTTTTTTGGAAAAAAGGCGTCGCGTTGAAGTGTGTGAAACAATGCTTTCCGACTACCAGGATGTAATGAAACGCATTATAACTGGCGATGAGACTTGGATCTATGCTTACGACCCCAAAACAACCGATCAATCGAGCGAATATCGTGCCAAAGGAGAGCCGAGACCAAAAAAACCGCGCCAAAGTCGCTCAAAAATCAAGGTTATGTTGACTGTTTTCTTCGATTATCGTGGTGTTGTGCTTTATGAATTCCTTCCAACCGGCCAAACAGTTAACAAGGAATATTATTTGAACGTTATGCGTCGTTTGCGTTACGCTATCCGCCTAAAAAGGCCGGAATTGTGGAAAGACAATTCTTGGTTTTTACACCACGATAATGCACCATCCCATACCGCACTCGTAATTCGTGATTATTTCGCCAAAAACTCAACCCATATCGTTCCGCAACCACCGTATTCACCTGATCTGGCACCGTGCGACTTCTGGCTGTTCAACAAGCTCAAAAGACCGCTCCGGGGACACCGTTTTGATACGATAGAGGAGATTCAAGCCGCAGCGAAGACGGAACTGAAGGCCATCCCGGAAAGGGACTACAACCAGTGTTTCAAAGATTGGAAAATCCGTTGGCATAAGTGCATTGCATCGGGAGGGGAATACATTGAAGGGGATGAAATTGATTTGGAAGAATAAATAAAGAATTTTCAAAATAAATACAATGTCACCTTATTTTTTGGACACAGTAGTATATACCTTCACAAATCTACGAACACCTTGGGAACTCGCTGCCATTGAGCAAGTCAATATATTTTGGAAAGTCGTCTTGTTCAGAAAACAGCCTCTTTGATTATAAGTTATTTTTGCCTTAATGCAAAAGTATCTTTGTTCTCCTATCGAATCTATAATTCCCAATTTCTAAATCCTTTAAATTTTCGCAGTTCCTTATCAAGTCGAACAGTTTTTAACTTCACTTTGGTTTTTTTTGTCGGCATTTGACGCAAGAAGCACATGATGCGGAGCAAGCATTCATTCACTTGTGCGGTCATGTAGGTTAATTCGAATGTCCTGTGTAACGATCTGTGATTTGCAGAAACAAGGTCACAGCAAATTGAATGCAAACATTCAAAATTGAATTGTTATTGCTGTTGTTGTGGTCATGGTTATGACGTTTGGACGTCATGGCTGTTATGCTTCCGGATATTCCTCTATGATGACTCGTTTCCATAGGAAACTTCTTCCTTTGGAACGTTTTGCTTTGTGAAAGGATTTCTTAAATGTTTATCTTCAAAAAGAGAGAAAAATATAATGACCCATCTGTATCTTAGGAAGATGCAGCTTAAATGCAGTTTAAGAATAAAGGGAAAGTCTTACTGGATGGGACTAACTCGAATGTCCCTTAGATTGTTTTCCTTTATTGTTTCGAGCCCTGTTCGCCAAGGATTTTTGTTGTGGTGTTTTATTTGCATTACAACGACACTGTAAAAATGGTCCACGGCTTAAAGGAGAGAAGAACCCGAAAAACTCACGACATTATTTCGATTTAACATAGACGCGTTCAGGTGTCTCTGTATACCCTTAAATCGTCAGCGGAAAGGACCAGAGAGGAAATAGAGACAATTACCAAAGCATAGTGTTTTGGACCTCTCAAAAATGTAATGAGTACGTGCGGCAGTGCGTTACTCAATCGTGTTGCTCCTCTTAAGAGAATTAAAGATCCTGATCCTTGACTGTGTGACTGCAATTTGACATGAGGGTGAGCTAATGAATATTCCTTGCGAGGCTGGAGTAACAGAAGAATTGAAAGAAGAAAGGAATGAAGCTTTTTCACGGGGCACCGATTTTGAAAAACAAAACGTAAAATATGAGAAGGCAGGATGATGAATGCTCGATGTTGAACTTCGAGTAGGCTCAAGATGGCTTTCAGATAACCTGCTCATACATCAAAGTTATTCTTCAGTTTCAGGGTGAATAAAGGCTGTTTATGGGATAACATTCAGCTTCAGTGATGCAAGCGTCATTCAAGAGTGACAAGTGACAGTGGACGGCATTGGAATGAAATCTTTTCATAGTCACATCCAAGAAAACGACATGGAAATGAGAGTTAATTATCTGACAGGATCTGAGGTGTTTCAAACTCTATCCAAGAAACATAAAAATGATGTTATGTTCGATTCAGTCAGCTTTGGTATTAGTTCTTATATTCTTCCATGTTACGATAGCTCAGATTGGAAACGTATCTGAGTCAAACAATTTTCTTCAGCTTTCTCTTGCTTAGCTGGTTTAATTGTTTGAGTTAAGTACTTTTAATTCAAAGTCACAAAGTGGTGGACAAGAACGATTCTTCCTCTGATTTCTGTTGTGTCGTCCTTACTCGCGTTCAATTAAGATCCTATTAAGATGAAGTTCTTTACGGTCTCGATGTCATATCAGTCTTTTTCGATGATTCGTCCAATCCCATCGGTCGTGTCTTCTTTGTTGGCAGCTTAGACTTTGTTTATTCCTCTATTCACCCTCAATCCCTTCTATGCTGTGTGGTTTCGATTCCTGCTGACAGTCTGGATGAGATCTTTTCCGAGTTTATCCTGCACAACTAAAAATGGCTCCCTTCAGTTCGTCGCAGTAAATTTTGGTATGAAGAAACCAGAATATTAGATTTGACAGCACTAATTGCTCCCCAAAAGCGTTGCTATCATCCAGGCTTGAGGCTGGCGGCAAAAGATCTCTTAAGAATCATTGGGATGCGCGATTGGCGGTCTCTCTTTATTACAGTCTAATGCCACTTTGAATTTCCTATCAAGCTTTTACGGTTCATAGAAGTTCAGACAAATCTCGATCTAAAAATGGCTGCAATTTATAAGAGAGCTTTGGACAAGCCACTGCACAAGTCATTCGAAGCGTAAAGAGTATTTATAGACCGATGACATTTGAATAAATTGCGATCCAAATCTTCTTTCATATGATCAGGTATCTTTACGGAGTTGGTCATGAGAGCAGGCGCTATGTGATTCTCCTACTGGTCAGTTTAAATGAAACTATCAAATATGGTTAGCTTATTTGCGCATCTCCCTCAGTGCCGAACATCGATAGGAATCAACGATATCAAACTGTTGGTTTTCTTACAATGTTGCACCAAATTAGGCGATACGATGACTGGAGAAAGCGTTTTTTTTTATGTTCTTATTACCCGCTTTCGAGAGGCAAAGGATGCTCTAAAATTGTTTAAAACTGCTGATTTTGAGTCCAGTGCAATGGTGAAAAATTCCGGATTATTATTCACTGGACCACTCTGTTTAAAAAAAACCGATAAAAGCGGAATTAGCAGTAGGTCCTGCATCGGTGATCAAGTGAGTTGATTAGATGTCCGCAAAACTATTGCTTGCACCATGTGGGGAAAGCTATCATTGCATATTACGCGGATGGCAGTTAACCGGCTTCAGCGTTCGCATTTCTGACAGCAGACAGCTCTGAGCTTGAAGTAGCAGTCTTATTAAAAACTCCAAAATGTATTAAATTTTATTTAACCTCCATGTTCTGTATTTCACTTTATATAAGTTCAACCAACAAAAGCGAAATTAGGAGTTCTGCAATTCGAACGAAATTGCGATTTGTGTATTTTGTGCTCGAAACTGAATTTTGTGGTGTTGTGCATTTCACTCGAAATTCGTTCTTCGAATATGGAAATGTGTGATCTGCATTTCGAAAAATCTCCTGTAATATGAATTCTATGCACATACTTTTGAGTTACGGAAATAGAAAGTCGCCCTTTTCATTAAGTGATGATGATGATGATGATGATGATGATGTTCATAAGTGAAGTTTGATTTTGCTTTATTTATAAAAAGATTTGACCTTTTTCTCATGAGTAAAACACAAAAATCAAAGGCAAGAGGTCCTCTATACTACAGAGTTCCTCAAAATGCACTCCATATTCAACACTGTTCAAATTTTGTACAATTTCCCCCATTGGTTTTGATTCTTGATTGAATTCTAAATTAAAGTTTTTCACATGTTGCGAATGGCACGGCAAAAATCAACGATCAACGACAAATTTAAATGGCTTAAAACATTTCGAGCAGGTGGCTGTGCAAAACAGGATAAATGGTAATTTTTTTGAGTCTTGCAACTCCAAGTAGTCATGACCCCGTTCACCGTTTACCAATTATAATCATTCAATCACTATTTTAGAGCTCAGTAAAAAATTTTGTGGACGTAAATCTTAGAAAAACTTGCCACCAAGCATTTATGTGCCTCATCCAAACTAACCCACTGACTTAATCCACTTTACAAATAATTAGCAACCCACTGACCTTTGGTAGCTTCTGGTAGTCACATATCGAAACGTTGCTCCAAGTGGTGGTCCAGATCAATAGATTTTGGCTTCATCTCTGAATTTACTTCCCAGAAAATGCCATCAAACATTCTTCTAGTCAACTTAAAACAGTTTTCAAGCCTACAAAGGATAAAAATCTGAATTATTTTTCTGCATTTCTGCTTACCAGTGTAAGCGTTGATCCAAATTTTTTTGACATATATTGCAGAATAATCCCGCGCACTGACAAAAATTTCGAGATACCATCAAATCCTACACATCAATGTAAAACCCAAGAAAAAAATTCGAATTGTTCTGAGTCAGCAGTCAATTTGGACACTTCGAAAAAAGTTCCAATCGGATTCCTCATTCACGTGAAATACAGAATTTTGGGGAAAAATTCTTAATCAGTTTATCATATCCATGCCCAAATGAGGCTTCCAATTTTTCAAACAAAATAGAGTTTGTGACTAAATGGAACCCTGTGGCATTCCAGCACTTACATATGTAAGGTGAAGGACGTCAATGCAATGGGCCAATAGTTGAATAGGCGAAGAATATTTGATTGCTTAAGGGTAGCGACATACTTAGAGAAAAGGAAAAGATCATTTCTTTTATTTTGTTAAACAATTTACTGGCTGCATGAACACCTACCTTGCGGCCCACGGTTCATAGCACAATGAAAATTTGAATTTTAATCGGCCTTCGTTTGCATTATACTAAATAATATTTCCGCCTACTTTTAAACATTAACGAATTAATATTTCAAATTAAAAATTCACCTCATCAGGCGTACAAGCAAAAATACTCGTAAAATGTTTTAAAACTGTCCTTGGGCCATGAATGTGAAAATGTCAGCGCAATCAGAAAGTATATCTATTTTCATTCGAATGATTTTAATAATACTTATCTGCTGCTCGAATCGATTCATTTTAATGAATTTGATCTCATTTATTGTATGCCAATGCCATTTAAGACCAAACGCCATTGCCATGATATGGTTGTGTAATTGAAGCATTCGAAGGATCTGCATGCGAATTGTGTCCATAAAATTAAATTAAACGCTTCCATGCGATTTGATATCACAAAGAGCCGCATTAATTTGCCTTAAGGACTTAAATATAATAGTAATGTTGTATCAGTGGTATTACAGTCGTTGTGTCTCGTTTGCAACCGCAATTTAAGTTCATTTAGAAACCTTAAAGGATCAATATTTCATTAAAGGCTTAAATTGTTGTAATTGAAAGTAAACGGGAAGCATAAATAGAAGGCTAAAAATAGAACTGAAAATAATTGAAGGATGCTTTTTTTCTTGCAGTTTGAATTCACTTGATGGGAAAGTGGGCAGTCCCATTTTTGTCAAAGGAAGTGAGCCGATGTTTATTTGTAAGACGCTGAAGGGCGTTAAAAAAGAATTCGTGACTCCTTGCGAGAGATCTTCGTTTAGTGTATTTCGTAGACTTCCTTAGCGCTAAAAATTTTTTAGTTACCTGAACCCAATTAACCAACTACATTTCTATGGAAGCCAGCCAAATAGCTAGAGGCTACCGGGACAAAATAAGTTAGGGATATTTTTAGAAGAAGGGGTCCCTTAAAAGTGAATAAGCACGGCCGTCCAAAAGGTACATTTTTTCTACAATTAATTCTTTGTGCTCATTACGGCTCGTCATATCCTTCATAAGACTGCTGTAACTGCGCCCATTTCTAATCCGCATGGTTCGCATGATGAAGGGACGCCACTTTTGTAGTTTAGGGCATTCATATATTTTTTGTATATATATTTTTATTTCATTAAAATTTCTTCAAACGTTACAATTAATTCAATTCTTACAAAAAAATATTAATTTATACATTAAAAGCATTGAAGAAAATAGCCGAAAGTCGAACATCCTTTCATTATGTATGGAACTCGATTTCTTTTGCATGGCCACCACGGGCACGCTTGCAGAAGTCCAGACGCTGAACACAATTTTCGACGGTTTTCAAGCATAAATCGGCCGATACTGCTGCAATTTCACGTTCGATAATCGTACGGAGTTCATCAATCGTCGCTGGCTTGTTGGCATAGACTATAGACTCGACGTAGCCCCACAGGAAATAGTCTAACGGCGTCAAATCGCACGACCGAGGCGGCCAAGCGACTGGACCATTTCGTGAGATAACACATTCTCCAAACTTGGTTTCCAATAAATTGATTGGGACATTCGCTGTGTGGCTTGTGGCGCCGTCCTGTTGGAACCACATGTCCTCCAAGTACATATCATCCGATTGGGGCAAAAAATATTCGGTTATCATTGAACGGTAGCGATCCCGATTCACAGTAACGTGCTGGTCTTGGTCACCACGGAAGAAGTACGGCCCAATGACGCCGCCGGCCCATAAACCACACACGGGTTTTTCGGCATGCAATGATGACTCATGGAGTACATGTGGATTGCTGCCTGACCAATACCGCATATTTTGTTTATTGACGGAGCCATTAAGCCAGAAATGACCCTCATCGCTGAAGATGATTTTTCGATGAAAATCCGAATCATTTTCAAGTTGTTGCTC
The DNA here is from genome assembly GCA_963555765.1 of Orthonevra nobilis. NCBI lineage: Eukaryota > Metazoa > Arthropoda > Insecta > Diptera > Syrphidae > Orthonevra > Orthonevra nobilis. Next base: position 59,097,355 of record OY743225.1, on the reverse strand, counting down.
AGCCCAATTCACGAACATACGATGCTTCTGGTGGTCAAGCGTCTTCAGCTGTTGCGTCAACTTTATCTTGTCAGGATGTACGCCAAGATCTTTTCGCAAAATTTGCCACAACGACGTCACAGAGATGCCCAACGCTTGAGAACGACGTGTGAGAGACACATTTAGGCTTTCTGCAACTGAAGCCTCATCAGCCGCAATATTCTCGACACAACGTGCACTTCTCTATCTCACTGGCACGGTAACATTTTGTACTGTGCCTGTGGATTCAATTTTTTCCACTAGACGCTCAATTGTTGATCTGCTAGGACGATTATAACGACCATAAATTGGACGTAGCGCTCTTAACGTTGACGCCACTGACTCCGAATTTCGGTAGTAAATTTTAATAATTTCGACTCGTTGTTGGCTCGTATATCTTTCCATCATAAAATGGCAAACCTTACTGAAGAGAAATGTCAAAAGAGTGGCAAGAAAAATGGCGTCGTTTGCTGTCCTTGTCGCCCTACTTTTGCAGCGTCCCTGTTGAAAAACCCTTTACTTAACAAGTTAAAAAAATGGATCAAATAGTTCTATTAATGGGGAAGCAATAGAAAATTGAAATGGAATCTAAAAGGGATTAAATAATAAAATATTGAATTTAACAAAGCATCGATTTCAGAATGGTTAAATGCAAAAAGACAATTTTTTACTGCCTTTACTCTCTTACACCTATCATAAGATTGTCTGGTAATCTATTAAACATGAGAAATGAGAAAATGTTTTTTTTTAATGCTAGGTATAGTTACGAAATTTCTGGTTCGTTTTAAAACTTTGTAACAATAAAGGTGCATAAGGGGAAGAAATTCGAGACATTTGAATAGCTTAAAACTGGGTAACCTGCGATAACAAATAATGATCCTTATTTTATTGTAATAAGTACTTCTCCAGCAAGAGGTTCCATATTCCAGTTTCGATTTAAATGAGCCATTGTTAACTTATTTTAAAACCGATAGCTTACAGTATATACGTAGGTGTTATAATTGTCTTATATCGCCGGTGAGATAAAGTTTCAAATACATTAAATGGTATTTCCAACAAAGTTATTGGTCCAATATAATAGCTAAATATTTAAAACTGTCAACGCGTTCAATCAGAAAACAATTTACATGATTGTTGAATATCATATCACCAAAAACAAATCGATTACACATAAAGGAAGTTCTGTGAAATCATTGCCTTTGATATTAAATACCATGAATTTGATTTTATTGCTTATTAAAAGCTTATGAAAACTAAGCCATCTTCTTATCATATCTAGGTCATAATTGACAACAGCAAAACTATCTATTAAATTAGTGTTTGAATAGAAATGAGATGTATCATCAGCAAAGACAGAAATTGTGCCTTTTAAGGGTTGTAAAAATAACGAGTTAATATTAATTAAAAAAAGGATTGGACCCAATACTGACCCTTGAGGAACACCCATATTTGGGAACTGTAAGCATTACTGATTTTTACAACTTGGTAACGGTCAGATAGGCAGGAAAAAACCATTTATAAATGGAGCCTCTAAATCCAGCTTTATAAAGCGAATCAAGTAGCAAAGTATGATTAACTATATCAAAGGCCTTGCTATTTTTTTTTCATATAATATCTACCCCTGCGAAAGTGGCGGACTCTGCGGTCTGAAGAAAAAGACCTTTTGTATCTTGGGGAGTTTGTTTAGGGTAACAGACATTCCATCCTTCTGATGAAAGTCAGAATGTCTTTAGCATTGGATTGTCTTATGTCCAATGGAGAGCATATCACTTTGAGGAAGATACGCCTTCTTACTTCCTTCACAAAGAATGTGTATAGCCGTCGTCGTCATCTTCCAAACAGAGTCGGCATTCGGTGGTTGTACTGAGCCTTAGTTTGGTTAGATGTGATCTCAAGCGACAATGGCCTGAGAGGCAGCTTACGAGCTTGCTAATGTTCTTCTTGTTGGGAATAAGGGTTTTTCTATAAGAGAAGCGATTGGTTAGTAATGAAGATTATGTGAGTCCCGGTAGATTTCTCTAGTGGGCAATGCGTAGCTTGTTTTTCCACTTAATGGTCAGACCTGTGGCCGTAGTCCAGCTTATGCCACAGAAAGGTTCCGGATCAGTGAACGCGGCTAGTTCGTCCGCAATTTCATTGCCTTCGATTCCATGATGACCTGGAACCCATTCTAACCTAACTTTGTAACGCTTTGCTTATATCAATAAAGAATATGAGTGGTATTTAGGAAGTGCTTATTTCACCGGTTAATTTCAATAAAGCACTTTCAGTCGATTTGCCACTTTTAAACCCAAACTGACTGACGCTTAAAAATTTGGTGCTTTAAAAAATGATAACATTATATTTAATATTTTCTATAATTTGGGAAAATGTAAGCTTTAATTGGATGCAAATTTTGCCGATGTTACTATTGAACGAACGCAAGGTTCTCAACCCATCCATTATGTTTCGGAAAGTCTCCCGACCAAATGGTTTCAAAAGAAAATCTGAATGTCAAAAAGAGAATCTTTACCTTGAAATATTATGTGGTTTTGGAGCCCATTATATTCGCAGAGAAATGGCATTTATCAGAGTCTTTTCGTAGTATTCAAATCGCTAAGGCTCTCTGTTCTTCTTCGACTTATGCCATTTTGGTCAACGACAAACAAAGTTGATGACCTGCGAAAGATTTTGGTCATGTATGATTCTAAAAAGCGAATCCTCATGTCCATCTGAATAACCTCCCTGAAACTCTTTCAGTCATCTCAATTTTTAGCAGGGGTGGTAGATTGACTTCTTTGTGTACTAATGCGTTGCAAGTGGAATATGCTTCAGCAATAGGGACCTTACTTATTTAAGATCGTAAATAAGCTAATAGAAGAGTTTTTCTGATTAAGAAAAATCCATTTTCATTGACCGACTTACTGTCATTTAAGCAGGATATTTCGATACAAACGATTAGTCTTTGTCAAGGACAAGCAAGGAAAGTTATTTTTCTTTACTGAAAGTCAACCAGTCCATAAGTTGTGAGAAATATTCCTAAATATTCAAATTGCATCATCAAATGAACTTGACCTTAAAGCTGTCTAATCTGAACGAAGTTTCTTCACTTGGAAAACTGTTCCAAAACCAAACAGAGGAAATACAGAGAAAGATTTTCTGTATGATGATTTCGCCAAAATCTCCTTTCACTTTGTTGCTGAATTTTTCGATATTCCTTAAATGAACATATTCGTCAAAAATTTCTCTCATGCAACGACAAATTTGACTAAATTTGTCTCACTCTAGAAATAAACTGATTTCCATGCCTAATGTTTTGCTTCCTATCAATGGTCCTTCAGAGGCATCAACACCACCTCTGGCATCCAATTGGATGTTCAAAAATAGGCAAAGTTTGCTTCTATGAAACCCATTTCAAGTTCACTATTGCCTGTAAATTATTTTTTAATACCAGCTTACAGCGACATGTACGGGCAAAAGTCCATTTTCGAAATCTGAACTTGGTTTCCAGAGCAAAATTTACGTCCTTATCCAAGGACCACTACTTATGTCAATATTAAGACTTTATGGTTAAATTATCATCGGCTTTCAAGCGTGTGTGTCTTTGAGTCTTTGGGAATATTACGAGTTCGTAATCAACTGGCTGCTGGCCAATCGCAATTTTTCTGTGGATCCCCAAGCAGTCGAAACCCTCAGCTCAGCTCCCGTTTCATTTTTATGCCAAAAGTTTAAAAATAAAAATAAATAAAGTTCTGAATCGAAATAAAAATGTTTATGACGAATTAAAAAAACTATTGAGGCACTTTCAACCGTAAAACATTCCAATTAAAAGCAATGTCCAATTGAAACAGTGAAGGCTTCACTTTAAATAGTCGTTCCCTATCGTGTGTTCTTTATTTCTCAAACGAATGAAATTTCAGCTGATGCTTCATTTATATTCGCATACTCGGCGCATGTAAAACTAATGTTGTTGAATATTGTAATATAAAAAAAATGTTGTTTTAGAAGTTTTTATGAGTTTTTGAATCAAGGTTTTAGTAGGGTTTTTTGGATGAGAATAAAACGTAACTTAGGAGCTTTTTTTTAATTGTATTTATACACATGCCCTTCTTTGCCAGTAAACTAAAGTATGGCTGACGACCTTTTACCATGTTTGGGAATGAACTATTTGAAATGCTGCAAAATGTGTTAGTCTATTTATAAAGGATATGTGGACTTCAAATAAACACATAACATTTCCCCTAGCCACCTTTACCACTCCCAGCTATGCTCGAATTTTGTAAACCCTTGGAAAAAAATATGACGGTAAACACTGGAAAAAACGTATTCCTGATCCAAGATCGTTGGACAAAGACGTTTTAAAGCATCCAGAAAAATTCGAAAGCAAGAAAATCCAAGTGCCTTAAGAGTTCAAAAATATTCATGGCTGTAAGCTCAAGTTTTACATTTGGTGGGTTGAACTGGATGTATAGTATGTATAATGTGCTCCAGAGCTCCAAAAAATCATCAAAGGAGATCCAAATCGTCTCGTTTAACTTACAATATGACAACGCTAGGCAAACGTTGCAGGCCATAAAAAACCGAGTATGGATGGCAAAGAAGGAACCTAGCCTATGAATGAAAACGAAATATTTCCTAGACAAATATTTTCTTTTTCTCAACGTAATCTCTTTCCAGGTAGACAAACTATCAGACCAGCAGTTTATTGCTCGAAAACACTCTTGTTTGGAGCATTTTTTTTTCATTGGCTCAATGTGGTCGAGTCGCTGCAGTCGACGAATTTTCGTCTTCCAGACTAAATCCAAATTTGGATAAAAATCACAGAATTCGCGGTTGTACCTTCCGAAGGAGGCATTATCGCCGAAGGTCCCTATAATCCGTGCTGATTGGATCGTGATTTGATCAATTTTCAGTGACATGTGGGAGAGTGTTCCACATTCGTATCGTGCAGCTAAGAACGCATCTATAAAAAAATTATAGAATAGGTGAACTGGGAAAGATTTCTCACGTGGCTATTGTTTTGTGGAAGTGATAAGGGGTAAAAACGGAGCCAGCTTCTTCGCTAAAGCACTGTTTATGAAAAAAAAGATAAATTTGGGAAAAGCATTAGACGTTACCTCGGTATTGAAGCGAGTCGATTGGCTTTTCTTCAATCAACTTATTCATTCAAAATCGAACTCTTACGAGCATGCTCAAGATGGTCTTTGGAGAACTTGCCCAGACATTTGAATTGTCGTCCAGTTTGAGGCGACTATGAGTTTAGTTTTTTTCTAGCGACGTCTCTTATTCTTATATTGTCAATCCAACTTCGTTGTTATAACACCCTAGGTTGGAATTTTGGAACAATTATGAAAAACTGAGGAAACTGTCATCATAAGATGTAGCAGATCAATTATGATGATTGTAAAAGAGTGTAGCAGACAAATCGAAATTAAAAATTAAAAGGTGAATTAAAGACTTAGAACTACACAATTGAACGATCTGAAATGTAGTATCTATTGGAATGAAGTGTAATGCTCAAAAGCCCTTATTTCACCAAAAAGAAACTGAGAGTAGTTCCATTTTTCGGGAAGATATACTATCGCCAATGGAATTTTTGACATACCATAGTTCCTGCAATCAATAGTAAAAAGGAGAGGAAGATTTGCCATGATAGGCTGGACAAATTCTGCTTTCCATCTACTCAGGAATATGTAAGCCATTGTTTACGAAATGGAACACCTCTTCAAAGGCATTGACGATTTTTAATTTCAAGTTCTCTGAGTACTCTTACAGTACGAGTGTGAAATAGCTCACTCCCATGGAGATTGTCGTTCCAAACGCGAGTTGAAGATGGAAGATGAGAGCCATTTGTTTACATTTTCCATGAGCAAACAGAAATTCTATTCACCATTGAGACACTGAAGTACTTCTTGTCTCAATTTTTGTTGCTGGATAAATTTAACATAACAGATATAAGACTTTTTTTTCGAATTACACACGCTTTTATCAGTACACCGTGAGTAAGGCAGGGTTGGCACACATTCCATATTCTGTGCCCTTGCGTTCAAGTTGCAATCAACTATCCTGGCAACTTTTTTGTGACATAATCTGAAGAAAAACCAACCAAGTGCGAGTTGGACTCGCACACTGAGGGTTCCATACAAACCTGTAGGTATATAGTATAAGTTAAAGTTCACCCATCACGACAATCGAGTCATAGTTATGGTATTCTTTAAGACAAAGGTCTCTTTATCGTTTCAGTAATCCTTTATTTTATAATAAAACTGAAATACTTAAACTAGCCTTGCAGCAGCATTGTATTGTAGGAATAATACAAGCAAGCTTTCTGATAATATGTTTCAAAATATTATAATATAATATGACAAGCTGTTTAATAAATTTTGTCCCCTCCCCATATGTAGGGATAAGTCGAAGACGTTGCTTCGTTCCAAATTTCAAGAATCTGAATTCACGGAAAGTACCCTGTAGGTTTTGATTCCCTTGCGAGTGTAAACATTTTGCGGAAATTTGCGGCATAAACGACTGAATCTTTTGCTTGCGTTGGCCTAGAAGTTTGATTTTTTCACAGCTAAGAAGACATGAGTATTTGATATCCACGCGTTTCTGAGAAAAAGGACCGATGGGTCGACAACAAAGTGGTCCTATAAGGGGTTCCGTTGTTTCCTTTCGTACGGAACGGATCCCTTAAAAAATGGATCTTTCCAAGAGTTTTACCCGATGGTAGCAAAAATATTTCTAATGTGCATAAAATGAAGCACAGAGAACAACTAAATATTTAGGTTTCGAGGCTTGATTGTCGCTAAATAAAACCCCCTACCTACTATCGCTCTATTATGCTCTAATGTATGCATTCGATTTTAAGGATAACAAAGTTATGTACTATAGATAATAAAGTTAAATACAAGTTATGATTTCGTTCTTTTAAGCCTTCTTACTATAATCGCGCTGTCTAACAATTGTACTTGTATGTTGCTGTAGTCTTACTTCATGGCGTTGTGCATTTTTGTGGATATTTCCTCTACAACGGATTTTCAGTAAATCCCTGTGGAGATTATTATTCCTTATGACCAGTTTTGCATCAACGATGTTTTGTAGCACTTTGTTTAGAAAACTTTTTATCTACATTGCTCTTTTTAGTACATCCCCTTAGTTGAATACCATATGTCTATATAGGTTGCAATATTTTCTTGAATGCCAACAGTTTATTGCTTATTCAGAGTGATGACTGTTTTCCTTTCAGCCAATTCATTTTTCTGAACATTTTTTATAAATCCTCATTTTAACATGCCATCTTAATTCAGCGCCTAGGCTCATAACAATGTGTTTTCATACCGCACTATTTTTTATGTTTATTTCCTGTTGGTGAAGTTTACGTTTATCGATTTGCTTTCGTTAAATTTTTGGTGCATTCACATATTTTCTTGACATCTGAATCTGTAACTGTTGCGTTGAATTCTCATTACTATTTCCAAATGCTAGGACTGTTGTATCATCTGCGAATGTAGCCACTGTACTGGGAGAACACTGTAATACAGGAGATACAGAATTGGATCCAGCACACTACCCTGAGGTACACCTGCTTTAATTTCCTTACTTTACTTACTATCCTGTGAACTCGATCAATAGATGAATGATTTTTTCGACAACTGAACTGATGATTTGGAAGAAGGTTTTTCCCTTCCATGACTGTATTGAGTCGTTTGACGAGTTGATTTTCGAAAAGTTAAGATTCGATGTGCACGACGACACTTCATTTAGTGGTTTTTCTAGGTTAAAATATCATGATGACTTCTGCTTCTTTCCAAAGGCTGGGAACGTTTTCTGTCCTAAACGATGCATTAATTTATTTCTTAAGCTTGACTTTAACTTTTGTTGGTAAACGTTTCAGTATTTCGCCTTCGATAAGATCATAGCCGGGGACTTTCTTTGGATTCATATTATTTCTTATCTCTTTTTTAACTGCAGTTGTTGTTGTGGGTTTTTTTTCTTCATATTCTTCTTAGACTTCGATGTCAGTCAATTTTAATACATCTTGCTTGTGACTGAAAAATGTTTCCAAGATGCTTGGCAAAAATTTTGGCATTTTGGTCGCTATTTCGTGTCTAGTTTCCATCAGTTGTTTTTATTGGAATAATGAATTTCCTATTGGTTAGTCAAACTTCTATGGTAGTTTCTAATTGACTCCTCTTTCAAGGCTCTAATTTCCCTTCTTAGTTGTCTGGTTAGGTTGTAAAGTTTACTTTTGTCTTGAGCGAATCTTTTTTTCTGCCATTTTCTTCAAGCTCGTCTTCGTTCAACTAAAAGTTCTCTCATTTCTCTTTGATAGTTGTTTTCTTTAATTTTCTTTTTGAGTTTTGGTGAATTTACCAAGGCAGATTGTTTAATATCATTAACAAATTTTGCCACTTGTCCTTCTAGTAGTTTTCTGTTTTAGAGCCACTTTGAGTTCGATCCTATCTTTCAAGATTTTTTCGAAAACTTTCCCAGGCGGTACGATAATTTGTGGTTGCTGGTCCGGGTTAGTGTTGAATAATATTTTTACACAATGTTAGAAGTATGTACGGTGTATGAACAGAGTTTAGAACATGGAACTCATTTATTTGAATATAATTTGCAGCTTTGTCTCTGATGGTAAATAAATTTAACAAATCTGGTATTTTCTTTTGATATTATTCTACTCATCACTTTTTTAGTCGTAATTTTTCTGGTTTTCTCTTTAAAATGCCAAAAACCTAACTTTTCCTCAATTCAAGTCGCAACTATGAGTTAATATTTGATTTGTGGCTTTTCATCCTGCGGGGCACAACGTTTTTCAAACCAAGTAAAACAGTGTTTTTGACCATTATTGAGACTGTTACCATGTCAACCAGTTTAAAAAATTTAAGAAATGCATTCTTAGTTAGCGATGTCCACATCATCTCTTACAAAATTCGTAACAACTTTTTTCGTACACATCCGGTCGCATATCCTTTAGCAATTATTTAAAAAAAAATTGTTTTCCATCCAGCAGGCCTGTCCATCATCAACACCAGCACCATGTGGCTTATCGTCCCATCAAATTGACACGTTCATGCCATTAAAATTCCAGTAACATTCTTCCCATACAAGAAACCTATAACGAGATGGAAAAATAAAAGATCCCAAGAATAAAATAAAAATTGCTGAGCAACGATATTAAAAACTCAAAAACTCTTCAATCTTCGTATCTGCGTCGCAGCCGGTCTTTGGGTTCCCAAGGCAATTCTGCCAACAAACTGTGGATACTGACCCTTTCGCTTAATATGGCGCAAAAGTTGCATAATCATCGGTTTCGCCATTTTTGGGGATTATTTTAATGTTGGTTATTGAATTTTGTGCTGACTTTAAGTCGTCACTCGGTCAGAAGGATATCTCTTGGCGAACTCCTTCGTCCTGGCTATTGTATTTATAAATATTTATAAGTCTGCAGTTGTATTGGTTTTCTTTTCCTTAACTCGTTCTTTGCGTTGGCGGCGGTGATGGTGATGGTGGATTTTTCTGTTCATCCTTTTTCTTTTGATTTAATTACATTTAAATCCTTTATTTCAAACTTGCATAAGGATAAGGATGGACTTTGCGTTGGGTTAGCAATAAAAAAGAAAAGTACTTCGGGATAAATGTCGGTGAAAAGTTAAAAGTTAAATTCTTTTCAAATACTCGAGTAGTACGAGGTACATTGTGCAGGGACATACCAAAAGCTGGATAGAAATTCTTTGGGTAAACTTGTGTCGTTAGGGTATTGAGTGGAGAGCACCTAGAGCAAGATGAGGCATCTAAGGATTGTGGAATGTAAAATGCTTCTTTCTGAATTATCTTTACATTTTGTGACGAATTTTTATATACCTTGTTAGATATTTATGCGGTCGTTATACACTTTGAGTCATAAAGGAATGACTGGCCAAGAATGTTAGGTTCTCATTCATGGAATATAAAGGAAGCCATAAAGGACCCAAGGATAAAAGGTGGACCAATTACAATGGAGAATGGTGTTGAAATGTTAATGTTAATTTCATATTTTCGGGTCTTGATTTTGCAAGCAAATGTTTACCGCCAGTTCTCAGTATCCAGCTCGGTTTTTAAACACTTTTCTCGGTCAAGGCGAACCGAAAACTATGGGAAAGTGCTCGATATGGTTGTATTGACTGGTCAAGTCATGTTCCGAATCACAAGACTCTGTGAATATGTCTCGTTGAAATAAATTCCAAAGTATACTCAAGCTGTAATTGAAAGATTTTTGTTGCAGAGACATCTATTCGCAGAATGTTTTGGACCAGTTGATCGGTTGGATCCGTGCAAGTAGTTCTGCAGCAAAAGGAAATACTTAATTTTTTAACTCTGATCAGTATTCGAGGAAACCAATATGATTTTTCATTTCGGGTATTTCCGCTATAAGGCGCTTCTATTTTGCTGTTGAAAGCTGATCCCTAAATTTTCGTTTAGTCTTGGGTCCTCTTTTTGAAAAATACAAAAAAGGAGCCTCTGCGATTTGAAATTTAACTTAAGCTTGTTGCTTAATGACGTCAAGGATGACCAATTAAAATCAACGTGTTGTTGTCAAGGTTGGTATCCATGATGGACCTCTTAAGTGAACCTTTTTAGCGATAATTTTAATGAGTCTTGGCTTCTGAGCGTGAGCGTCACGAATTTAAGTCCGGCAGATGACACTGTTCTGTCCAAGTTTATCGCCTATGGTCCTATAATAAAGTTTCGCTTCAACAGCGTTGATTCTTGTACCTTCATACGCTACATGCATTGCCTTAGATGAAAGAATCACTAATATTTATGAGCGTAAATGCAATTGATGCGTTGTCGCAAATAATATTTTTAAAAAGCTTACGCATGGAATAAAGTCAAGCAATTAAATTGAGGTTGTCTTTCACCACAGATTTGAAACTTAAATATGTTTACATCCGAATAGATTTGGACGATTAGCTATCGACTTTTTTGCATTTGAACAATTGTATACGGACAACATGGAACTTTGACATGGCAAGTCATAATTACCAGAACGCTACAGAATCGATAACCAAATTTAAGTTCAAATCTTTTCCTTTAATTTGCAACTGGGACTTTGCACTTGATTCATTGAAAAGACTAATGTTACACAAACTGTTTTCAATTGTCTGGATTGTCTTCCGGTACAATAAACGCATCTTTTTATACAAAAGTGATTGCGCGAGAAAATGCTGAATCTGAGTCATTAAAATGTCAGGTTATGATTTTACGAATTTTCAAACACTATTTCGAGTAGACCTTCAAGGTGCAGTGAAAAGTCTCTCTCAAGCTATAAACTTTTGCCATGAGATTTTGTTTAAACTTGATTTATCCACGGCTATAAAGACAGCTGCAGATAGAAGAAACAATTAAAATAAGAATATTGTTGAGGATCCATAAAAGGTGCAGGAATTTGAAATTTTAAGGAAATTTAGTTGCGATTTAAAAAACAACACGTTTTTTGTGTGAGAACTCCCTTTGATTTTTTTCATGGGCAGCTGTAAGAGGCATTTATCAAATGCTTAGAATTTGTATGTTTTAGCACCTGACCGGAAAACATAAAATATAGCTTATAATAGTGAATTGAATCATTGAATGGTTGCTTCCATTGACAGAGTGCAATTTATTGACAAAGTGATATTAAATTTATTCACGTGAGCGAAATCATTGAATTTATTTTACAACAGTTGATGGTTGAAAACGACTCGCGATGATATTAGGGTTGTAAACAGGTCTCTAATTTTGACTTGTGATCTGCTCTGTGTGGTTTCTTCCACAGTCTCATCGCACTTCACTCTCTGGTATACAAGAAGCTTCGCATGCCTCTATATGTTGCGCAATCTTGTTCATTGACCATTTTACGGTCTCTATGACTTGTCGCAAGAAAAAACGTTCAAAATAAGCGAAATGAACGGAGTATACACGACTGGGACCGTCTGCTAACACCAGACCAAATTTCGCTTGAATACGACGTGTCATTTCTGGAAAGAACAAAATGAAGTCAAATAACAATCTCAAATCACAAAAGAAAAAAACAGCAAAATTAAAATTTATGAAATTAAATAAAAATATTGAATCACCAAGCCAGCAATACTCGTTTGTTAAAGTAACCAAAAATAATTACATTAAATATTAGTTTAATCATTTCTGCTTAAATGAATTCCGCTAAATTAACCAAATTGGGTTCGTCCGTTGAGAGACCATTAACGATTCGAAAAAGTTAGATTCTGATTGAAAATTTTCCTGAAGATGCTGCGGTTCAAACTATAGTCATCATTTTACTCCCCATTTTAAAAGAAAGAAAATCTTTTAATATTTGCATCTAGTGATGAAGTTCAAAACACCGACTACTAAGTAAATATTTTTAACATTAATTTACAACAGTTTTTATGTTATGTCTTTTACCTTGATTCAGGATATAGAGATACTATTGCGGTTCAATTTTATGTCATCTGGCGTAGCGTTGCAATCACCTTATTACATAAATAGTATTCCACATTCAGTGAAAATTTCAAGTGTCTACCTATTTTGATTTTAAAGACACAGGCCTGTGTCAGACGGACAGCAAAGCCTTTCGTTGGCATCCTTCGGGTGTAGTACCCTTAAAACCGGAAATGTATTTGAAAACGTTCAACACCATAACTTTCTCCATTAACCTGCAGGCAGCAGAATTCTTTCCAAAATCGAGTGATGGCAGACGCAGAGACTGCAATTCATCTTATATTATTTTGCAGATTTAATTTACTACGTTTTTGAAAATTAATCTAAAAATTCGATCATATAATAAAATTATTAATGCTATGTTATCCTCTTCATGAGCTGTAAAACAATTGGATTTTAAAAAAAAATCAAGCATTTTGTAGGCAAAGTAATATTAATTTATTAACAAAGCTGCCTTTGGGATTACTACACTTGCTATGCCGAGTTTCCAATAATATCTGTGCTCTTCCTGTAATACGAAACATCCAAGGCTTGGAAATACGCCTCAGTTTCTGACTTCCTCATTCTTTCCATGCAGCCATCGCTTGAGGTTTTGGGAGCAGAAAGTAGTCGTTGGGAGCCAAATCTGGAGAATACATCGGGTGAGCAACCAATTCGAATCGTAATTATTCCAATTTTGTCATGTGCCGATGCGTTATAATAATGGTACAGAACTTTTTTCGTCCTCATACGAGACCGTTTTTTTCTTTATTTCGTTATTCAGCCTGTCCAACAGCGATGCATGATGCCCTCATGCATATTATGTCATATGCATCCCAAAAACTGGATGCATATTACATACCTTTTGGACTTGGGCATATGGTAACAGACCCACGTTGCGTCCATGATCACAAAACTTGACGATTTCGGCATTTGCAGCCTCTTTTGGACTTCTAGAGCGAGGTGCATCTTTGGTGCTTGTACGACGTATTTAAAATTCACTAAACCATCGATAAACTATTGTTCTCGAAGGAGCAGAGCAGAAGATGTAATCCCACACATTTCTGCAACCATTGCAATTATTTTTCGTGATTTTTTCCCATCAAGGAAAAATGTTTAATAAAAATGCAGTATTCCTATTTTCCAGTATTTTTACAACCACGAAAGTAGCGTCACTCAAAGGACTGTTAGTTTGAAAACGAATGGTCGAATGTGACAGATGCGAAACTCGCAATGAGTCATGATAATTTTCTATTGGCGCCTCCAATTTAAAAACGGATAATTTCTTAGATTAAAAATGACCTCTTAAAGAAGAATATTTTCCTTAATATAAAAAATGTGTTTTAAAAAATGGGACATAAAGAAACTTATGATTTAAAAAAACCATTCAAAAAGAAAACATATGTTAAAGTAACATTTACATCGCCCCATGTAATAATTTTTTGGATTTACACCCATATTCTCGGTCGTAAGGACACGATTTAAAATTTGAAATTTTTATTTTTGTTGCATACGAAAAAACCCACATGAACATCAAATGAACGGCTCTTCTCTCATATTTGATTTATGAGTATATCTGTTTAGTAAAACTTTACGACTCGCAACTGCAAAGCTGAAGACTGTAGCTTCAATTAAACGCCTCTTCCTGCATCAAGATCACAATTTATTGTCAACACAAATAATTTTCTTTTTAACGCTATGACGTCCCACACTGCACTTAAGTGCCAAACATGCAATGTCAACTGATTTTCCATCCCATATCGCTTAAGAGTTCCACCCATTTGACTTACGGTCGAGGGATAAAGATTATCCAACTTCAAAAGATGTATCTCGCCGCCATTTGGGATTCCTCGCACGTTGCAATGAAATCAGTTTTTTTTTTGTTCGTTGTTCGTAAGCTTCCACCAAATCTGGAAGAAGTCGGAGGAAAGGGGGAAGCTTGTCACAGTTGGAGCCGACTAAGAAAAATATACCAAACATGCTCAGGCCATATATGTATGTATGTGAAGTAACGAATTGCCACTAGGAAGAGTCTTGGAAAAAAAGCCATAAAAAGCGGTTTTACTGGGGGGAATGAATCTTTAAATATTATTCCCATTTGAAAAGAGGAGGAGGGCTGGTTTTAGTTCATACCATGTCGGTCCGGGCTTCGCAGTATAATGCCATTTGAATTGCGGAATTCCATTTGGAGTTTGGACTTTGTTTTATACGAAAGAGTCACGTCCTGTCACAACGCATATAATGTGCGAAACGTGAGTCTCCTTATGCATGTCATTTCAGAGGAAAAAAAAAACAAATTCGTCCTTTTTGCCTTTTATCCAAGGACTCTCCATCCAGAGCGCGATTATGAATGATGAATTTTTGTTTGAAAAATGAAGTGTGCGTATGTGAGGTGGAAGAGGATGGGGTGGTGAAAGAATTCCATAAAAACTTAAATTGCAAATATTTTCTATACCCGGTCGTGATCTTATTTCCGAGCAGAGAGAAGCGAGGGCGTCACTCACGACGCTATTCAAATCGCTCACGTCCGATAAGTTTCAAACAAATTAAAATCAAGCAAAAATTCTATTCAAAAATCCCCCCAACCCCAATGCGTGGGGGATGGATGGATTTTTAGTTCAAAATTCACGTACTCCCGCATTCTACAAAAAAAAAAAACGCCTGCCCCCAATACGCAAACAAAGTGGTGTGACACTTGGTGTTGGTGTCATTATTCTATGCTTCTAATGATGACGCAGCTATGTGAACATTTTCCATCAGAAAATGCACGCAATGCGTTCAGCATCCAAGAAAACATCAAGCAGATTGCACATTCTTCTTTCTATGTGTGGGTTGGAAATAAATAAAAAAAAATAAAAACAACTCAAATGATGAAAAAAGCATGCTGCAGGAATACTCGTAATAATCGGGCTCGAAAGGCGGAAGAAATGTTGAAAGCATGTTCAGGAAGTAAATTCCTTTATATACAGTAGTATGACATTTGTGCCTCTCTGCGAGAATAAGGCCATACCCCCTCATTCGGAATGTCATGCTGCTGCAGTACATGAACAGGATTCAAACCGGGGTAGCAAAATGAACCGAGTTTCCCCGCCGCCAATGCGAATTCTCCTATTTGCCTGAGTAAGAAATACATGTGTTTATTTTTTTTTGTTTCTTCATTCTTACTATTGGCACCACTGTGCAAGCAATTTTCTGACAATAAAACCTCAACTGCGCAGGGATGGGAATATCCATCGGAGAGTAGTACGAGTACAATATTAATTCGATTGGGAAAGCTTGAGTGTCAGCTTTTGCGCACAAGGGACTTTTGAAGAACTCATGCCAAAAGACCACTGCATGTTTCTCCGCCTGTTCTATATCTTCAAAAAAAACAATAAATAAATACGTATATATGCGCATGAGAAGTTTGTCTCTCGCTTGCTCTCTGTCACTGATTAAGTGGAGCGCCGCCAACTCTCAACAGCATGCCATGTGACCCACTGCGCGCGGTTACTTCCTTCTTGTTCCTGATATAAAATTTTCATGTAAAAACCATAAGAAGAATCCTTCTCCCTGGAAACCATATGGAATTCCTGCTTCTCAGTACATGTATCCCACATTATTACATAGCAAGGCACTATCCATCTATCCTGCTCTGGCCGTTTGTGTACAACAAAAAAAGGATTCCCATCGATGAACTGCGAATAATATAAAAACCCCGCTAGGAGTAATAAAAACTCCTACTCTCGTACAAAAGCTTTACTCCGAAACATCGTTATATCCGTGACGGTCCAGCAGTCTACCAGTATCCCGAAAAAAAAACACACAAAAAATAGAAAGTTAACTATACACTTATAAATATCGCGACGTCGTCCCGTCCTCAAAGTTCCTTTTGGGTTAGTTTAGTCTCACGTTAGCCAACAAAATCGAATTGTACCAGTGACGTTGACGACGACGCACCGAGTCGAGCTCCCCAAAAAACCAACGATGGCATTGAGCAGCAGTACTAGTACACCAACGAATAGCAATAGTAGTAGTACAAGTGGTACTGTCTACAACAACAGCACGTTGCTGCTTCTACTACGAACCTAGAGTACGGCATATCCCAAGGATGGATTCTAGTTCAGTGCACAAAGTGCGTCAGTGCAAGTGTGGTCTTCTAGTGAGAACCAGTAGCTCTACGAAATTCCTTGAGTTCATTTCAAACCTTCATATCAAGACGGGCTTCTTGGCGAGCTAGTATTAAGTGAAAGCGCCAAGGAAATATGAATTTCATTGGTACGGTATGAAAATATTTTATTCAAAAACAAATTTACTATTTTTTTTTTATTCAAATAATTAAATTTAAATTTAAATTTAAAGAAATTTTAAATTATCTGATTTCCAAAAAAAAAATTCCTACCATATGGTGTGCCGTGCTTTTTTTATTATTGTTTATTTTTTCCATGATTTTTTAAATTCAATCTCAGATTTTATAAAGTGTTAAATTAGTTAAAAATATATTTTTTTGAAGTGATAATCATTTTTTTTGAAAATTTGTGAATAAACTGCAAACATGTGCAACGCTTGTGTGCATTTCAATTACGTAAACATATGTTTGCAAATGTGATTGTGTAGGCAAGGTTGATGAGGATGATGTTGATGGTGACACCGGGACGAATTGAAAAACGTGACTGCTGTTGGGGGGTTGATTTCATTTAAACTGCAACTCATTAAGCAGATGAATAGTGAAAAGAAAATTAGAAAGTCGTGACTTTTGTAAATCGATAAGAAAATTTTTGCCCTTGTTATTTTAAATTCATCTGTTGTTACAAGTTTTTCTTTTTTTGGAGTGGGTCACTGCTTCAATACTGCGTCAATATAAATAATTGTATCCACGTGAATAAGGTTCCGTTGATTGTGAAGCTGTTTTTGACCACACTCAATGGAGTGAATAGATTTTGAAAATATTTATTTATCAATTCAAAGCACATTTGGTTGTTTCGCATATATTCCTTAAATCTTAAATCAATAACATTTACTGGGAATTTTTATAAGTCTAAGCAAAGCTACGTCAGATTAGTCTTCTTTCTGTGCTTGCGAAAAATAAAATCACATATTCTCTAAAGTTAAACAAAAAATAAAAACTATGTGCCCTTTTTGCTCAGAAACGCTTTTAGAATATGTTTCGAAAACTTTGATTCTTCGAAGCAAAAATTAAACAAGTTGAAGAAGAAGTTCAGTAAGAAACGAATTGTTCATATAAGAGTACAAAATATAACTTTATCCGATTCCCACTTTGATTCATTTAGGGTTCCTCAGCCATTTTTTAAAGAAAACCTTAATTTTTTTATCCGGAAATAAATCACCATTTTTCTGTATCAAAAAATGTTTTTATTTTTCAAAACGATTTAATTCAAAAACGATCAAAACAGACATAAACACCCTTCAATTTTTCGTAAAATATGTATATTAAAATTTCGTTCTTAAAACCAAATTAAATGGAATCAATATTTTTTTATCAATCAGCGAATTTATTTTCTCACTTCACTTGGCAATTTGTCAATTTTTTTTAAGTGAGTTGGCCAAGTGCGAAATTCTTTGGCAAAGATATTTTCCTTAAATGCCATGTCATAAAACCTTTTACAAAAACTAACAGAATGATAACTTCACTTGAAGACTGAAAAAGCTTCTCCCATTGCCTTTCCTAGGTAGCCCGGAAGACTTTCATACCACATCGACTTCTTATTTTCCAAGAAGAAACCAAATCTATTCAAGTCAATTTCGTGATTGAAATTGATTTCCAGAATCGAATATTGCAATTAATTTGAGTTTCTGAGTCGATAACTCTTTGAATTTGTACTTTCCTTTGAACAAACGATTTCAGTTTAAATTGCTTCGTAAGATTGTCCTTATTTTGCAAAAAAAAAGATTGTTCTGTAATCGAACACTCGCAACGAAGTAGTTAAAAACCTGTTCAGTCCACTACGTTATTAAAAAAAACATTAAAATATATGTGAATGTAAAACATAATTAAAAAATATAATATTCAATTTATTGGGACTCGCAGAGGCTTAAAAATTTAAAAGCCTAATGAAAAATTAATGCTTCCCACATTAACGCCTCAAAACTGCATTTTTATTTGTTCTTTATTTTTGCATCAATTCAGTCAAATAAATCCAAAAATAAGTTTTTATTGCGTCAGCTTTTTCCGGATCTCGTATTGTGCGCGTTCTATTATCCTCACAAGGGGTGGGGGTTGAAATTTCAGTTTTATACCGACCCTGATATCCGTAGATTTTTTTCAATGGCAATTACTTGCTTGAAACTAGGGCGTGAAAATTGATTGATTGATGTTAACTTAAATGCTCTTACCACTTGAGCCTTTTTCTAGTGGACAACTATCCCCGAGATCATTTTCAGACAATATAATAAAGCTTAATTTTTGCTTATAAATTGAAGTAGATTCTCGAATATGAATTTAAAATAAATATGGATTCTACGGATGTGTGGACAACTTGTTACTAGAATACTACCATCAAAAGCATCGAAGTGTGCCGTCTAACATGCGCAAGCTCAAACGCTGTTATATTAATTTGCTCTCGCATATGGTTGCTTGTTACCAATTTAACAGAAGAGGAATGTTTTGACGAAAATTCAGCTCACAAGCTAAAGGTATTTTTTTGTCCTCCAGGGTGTAGCAATTTCTTAAACTCTTTGGTTTGGTTCTGAAGATGGTTTACCAAAATAGCGTAAACGTTGCTCCTGCAGTTCCACAACTGTACACCATAAGCAGGTTTAAGGTTTAAGTATGCACCTGCAAGATATATTTTACACAAGTTTGCGTGCCTTGATTTGATCGCAATAAAGACCATTCGCGAATTGTGTTAAGAGATTTTTTGTACTTTTTAGTTGATTTTAAGACCGCTGTGTCTGTAGTCAAAAGAGTCTTACCATTCGCAAATGTACATTCAATGTTGACTTCTTCTCGAAGGGTACCTCTCATGTTCTGAAAGTATAATATCGGGGCAAGGACACAATTTTGGGGAGCACCTCTCTTTTAAATGCAAGAAAATTGTTTTCGTGTTTGTTTTCAAGCTGAAAGAGGCTGTGTTACCACGGAAAGATTCTAGGAAAATTTTGTAGAAACGACCTCAACTCTTTTTGGCATACTTTGTTAAAGCATTGAGAGAGGTGAAGAGGTGAAGAAATGCAAGACTACACACATTTTTGCCAGGTTGAGATTTTTCCATTTCGTTAGATTTTCGAGTATAGCTTGGCAATTGTCGAATGCATCGTTCTGAAGACCATTTATCTTTGCACTTTGGCGACTTCTCATTTGCCTGAGGCGTTTATCAACCTCAGCGTGCTATTTTAAAATCTTTGCGCAAAACCCGGTCAAAGAACCATACCCATGAGATTTTAGGTTTCTTCAACTAAAGATCGATTAGCAAAAGCAGCGAGCCCAAAAATTCTCATCTGAAAGTTGTCAAGTCCTGCAATCGTTTCAGCCCGATCGTCATATACAAAGCCATAGTTTATTTTTAATATTTCAACAATTCTTTTCGGTGGAATGAGACTAAAAAATGCAATCTTAAATTTGCTGAAAACATAATTTGTACGACTAGTAGGCAAAGGTCTTAAGAAAGACCGATTTACATTACATCAGCGATAGATTAAGTACTAAACGAATAGGTTAACGAACTATTTCTGCAAATAGAAAAAAACTAGAGGGCATCAGTTCTTTAAACTGATCTTTAAAGACTTTTCATATTTTGACTTGAATTGAATTGAATTGAGAATCCCTTTTAAAATGGCTCGAAAGAATCATTGACATAAATAGTTTTTATGGTGTTTCACAATAATCGAAATTTTTTATATAATTTTAACTTATTACTTTTTCTCAGCTTAGAAAAGAAAAATTAAAAAAAATTCAATCATTTGAACTCGTAAAACCAGTGCTCAATTTTCGACAGCTCGAAATTTCAATCATTTTTTGTTCTTGCTAGGAAGTAAGGACGTGCTTTATTTCTGACAAACACTCGTGTTCATTACCTTGGCCCCAATTTCCATATAAGCAATATTAAAATACATATTCTAAGCAAAGCCATAAGCTGATCATACCTGCAATATTTCTAAATTCATCTCCGTTCTGACACGTAATTCGTTCGACGTCTTAGATTTTTCTTTTTACAGTCTCCTTTAACGACTGTACACTTAAATAACAAGTCAACAAGACACATTTAAAATTTAAAGCTCACAGAAGAAAGCAAACAAATATTTTGGTCCTCTTATAGTCTTCAATTAAAAAAAAAAAACAAAAAAACAAAAAACATAACTACAATCGCATTCCCTTTAACAACCCCCATTCACTTTATTTTTTATTATTAAAACAAGTACATGCATTGCGAGGACATGCTCGTAAAAGCTTTAAATAACGCATAACTATTTTATTGTCCAGAGTCCTTGGTGAAGTATTAAAGAAACAAACAAAAAATAAATTCTTTGAAATTATCCTTGAAAGTTGGAAAAAAGAATAAAAAAATATGTGAGACAAAAGTCTGTGTATCCTTGCTGGACAGGTGTGTGAGTATATCGTTAAAACAAATGCGCACAGATGTACGATTTCAAAATTGGACAGTGCTGAACTGGACTCCATTGTTATATTTTCGTTGATGTTATTATTTATATAATTTTTTTCTTGGAATGGTGCCCATGCTACAGCATAACGAAATATAAATAAAATTGTAAGCAAAGAAAAATGTTTTTTTAACTTTTATAAAAAAAAATACAATGGTGGATTGAAGAAACTATATTCGCAAAAATTTTGTGAATAAAAAAATTGTCGTAAATTAACATTTGAGTCAGGCTAACTTAAATTTGTTAAGGGTTTTTGATTGCCGGTCTGAGAACATATGATTGTCTTATTCACGATCAAAAGGGCATCTGTTCTTTATTGGATCAGTTAAGGATAAAGTGTTTCACATTGATAGCGATTATTTGCTCCGTAAAGTGCAACCAACGACCACTGTGCCACCAATTTATCTTCTGCTTCATTTGCTGTATATTACAGTATCCAGAAACCCAGCTTGACGTTAGATCTTCGATGCGGGAAGACTGTGATTTCCTTTACTCTTTGCAGTTCTACATTTGTTGACAAACCTGGGGATGGTGCCTTATTGCGGCCGAGTTGATTCCACTATGTTGATAATCATTGAAAGAAATTTGCTTGTGAACATGCTGAGACGAGAAATTTTTCTTTAAATTTTCATTGTGCTTGGGTAAACCTTAATAGCCTCTGAGACAAAAGACCACTCATTCACAGCTTCTAGAGCAATTTCTTCAAACGTGTTAATGTTTAAGTTATAAAACTTAATTGTAAAAACTGTGGAAATTGTGTACAAGTTAAACAGGCTTATCCTTTGTTACAAGTGTCTCATAGACAAATTTCAGGTTTGCTTTTGATTTCAATAAGCCCAAAGTGAGCACGTCTTTAGACCATGAAAAAGGCTTGCGGACTTCTGACTCAAGATAGCTTTAACTTTCTATTAAATTGGATATATTAACAATTAAAGTTCGTACAGTTTATTTAGAATAGAGAAGCTCTAAAGATACTAAAATACTGAAATGATACATTCTCTTTCTTATTTTTTATAAGAATACCAAAATTGGTTTGACACTGAATATTCGTGCAGAGAAAACTCGAATGGACCTTTTCTCTTCAATTCAATTTTGCAAAGGTGACGGTGGAACCGCAGCGAATTTTCTAAATGAGTACAGATCTAAACTGCAATGAGGTTTCATGAGTCAAAATAGTTTTCACCAAAGAGGATACTCAGAATTTAAAGAGAAACGATAAAACTTTGATTTCTTCCTTAAAACAGAAGAAAAATCGCACATTAAAGTTCCATTTCATCTAGCTCTATGTGTCAATAAGCAAAATTATAAAATTCAGCTTGCTCTAGAGAACAACCCTGGTCCTTTAAGATAGGTGTCTTAACCCAAGCTGTTCTGCCAAATGGAAATGCTAAGGATGTTCTTCAACATATAATCTTAAAAGAGTATTAAGTGGAAAGGTCTTATAGTTTCATCAACGATAAGACCGTCGACAAACATTTTCCTTATCCTCGTAGTCTTCAGTTGGATCGAATTATCGAATCTCTACAGCTTTCATGTGCAGCGCAATGAATCAAATCAAAAATGTGAAATCTTGTATTTATTATGGTGTGAAGGTGAAGCTTACTTTTTCCTTGGACTCTATTTCTTACCAAATCTTTTCTTTTTCCCCACTCTTTGGGCTCACATTAAAGTGATCACTTTCAATCAAGTTCACTCGTTATCGTTTAATAAAAATTATCCTCTAGGCTGGCACACTAATGATTTAAATTTTATAAACTTCGTAAGGATTCGATATTTTGTATTGGGCTATATGGATAGCTGTGATGTTTTTAGCCAAATGCGGTGCTCTATCGCCTCTGTTTTTACCCGTCCTATAAACATATAAACACATGTTTATCATTCCATTACAAAAATAATTTCATTTTGTGACTTATTTTGAATGTTTACTTTACAACTGTTGTCAAACGGTAGTTCAAAATAAACACCCAACATGAGTAGAATAATAAAATTGAAAAAATAATTTTTTTTTCTTGGGTTTTTGAATGAGAGCAAAGCTTTTATAATGACTAAAATATTGGAAAGAGAGGTTAATGAAAAACCACAAATTTATGGCTTAAATTTTGTTTGTACACTTTTTCACATATTTTATGGTTGTTTTTATTTGGAAATTTATGCTTTAGCACAAAGGTTATGAAATAACAAAATATTGGTTATTCGAAATTGGTATATTAAAAGTGGGGCGAAACCAATTATGCGGTTCTACGAAACAATTGACAGTTTTTGAATGGAATTTCAAATCACAACATGCGTTATATTAATGAATGAATGGCTATTCAAACAATAAATAATTTAAATATTTTATTTTGTAGTTTGGAAATCATTTTCGTTGTAGAATTTAAAACCCCATTTTTATCACATTTAAAGCTCAAACTCTGACCATGATTATTTATTTCATTTCTTCAAACAAAACCCGAATTGTTGCGAATTGCAAATTACGACTTATATGCTAATTGACAATTTTTTCCGTCATTTAAGACATAGGGAGACAGCATTTAAGACATTATTTGAATGGATTCTATCCATAAATATGACTTTAAATAATTTGGCAGGTAGAAAAGTAGAAGATTTCTGCCAATGGCCAATAAACCATTCTTGAATGAGTTTTAACCACTTTTGGATAAAATTATTATTCATAATAGATCGCTTGTAAGAAAAAGAAGTAAGAAATGAAAAATCTAACCACCAGCTTATTCAGTCCTAGTTGCGAATACATTGCAGGAAGTATCCCAGGTTCCAATTATTTTAAGTCAAGGGGACTTTCCATGTTTCCTCTGCCGGAGCGAAGCAAGTGTTTTGTTGTCTGCGTTGAATTGTTGCTAAAACGACAAGCATTATTTTAAAGTTGCCCTTTTCTTTCGGCTTAAATAGGTTAACCGAATTCCTTGAATATAAGATAGCTCGTAGAGGACCGCCTCATTCTATTTCGATTGTATTTGTGGTTTTGTGAAGCAGTCTCCGAAGGCTTTCAAGCTTGCAACGATTTTTTGACTTTTTTATTTAAATCAATTGTTTAAGAGCTCTTCCCATTTGAATTTACCAAGGACCTGCAACTATTAAAGCCATCGTTCATATCATGTTACTATGGCGGTACTGAGGCTTATCATATGTTGTTGACAATTACTTAGCCTATCATCCTTTTTTTTGTAATGGAAACAAGCCTTACTTTCGTTTAGCTTTCAAGTAAGTGATAGGCGTGTTTTCCTAGACAAGCTTATGTTGTTTGAAGCATTGCTTTTTCTATCTTTTAGTGCATTAAATAACTTTCTCCAAGTCAATTTGAATTAAGTACGGACATTTTGTGAACAGAACTCATATCAGGCGCTACTTGCGGCACACAAAAGCCTACAAAGTCGACATAAAATCTTTTTTTTTAACTAAAAGTTTTAACTAAAAGTATGAATATAACCCCTCCTTGAAGATCATAAACCTCTTCGATTCATCTTAAAGTTCCACATATAATACAAACCTCAGGCTTACCTCAGGGTAGCAATATTGGTTCAGTTGTCTTAAACGAACTTTGTCGACAGTTTAAACAAATTCCCAATTTGTCCAAACAATAAAATAGTCAAAACATTTACATTGAAACGTAATCCTCACCTGCCTCGAAAATACTTCATTTTTAACCCGTTTACGTTACCGCTGCACTATTGTTCGACCCATGATTTAGTATGCTTATCGAGTATCGCTTCTTTGTCTCGTCAACCATATTTATCGTAAAACTATTTGAGTTTTTCCATAAGTGACCTCACATGAAAAATACAATCAGCCTCCTTGAAAAAATCGTATTCAATTTGTCGGCCTTTTAGTGTCGTCTATTTTTTGAACAATTTGTAACACTGTACTGCAAACAAATCACTCATATTAAACCAACTACTCACTCATTTATGCAAACAGACACAATTCGATAATTTGACTACTCGTCTTCATATTGTTGAGGCCGCGTTTGGTCGGTTTGCTGAAGCTGAGGACCACTGTCTCATATGCAGGTTGCCTCAAAAGCAAAATTTTGACGTTTATGTCAAATTCTTGTCGTTTCGCGAAGTGACTCCTCATTTATTTTTGTTTGCCGGTATTGGACGTTATGTTTGAGCCTTAACACATCAAATTAATGTGGATTAATCCTCTATTCCACACTTTTAAAACTACTAGTTCTCGTAGTGACGCGACCTGTTCTTGTCTCGCGATGACATCATGTGGCCGGCGACTCATCGCTGTAGGGACAGCATCTTGTGATTTAGTCTTTCTTTGGTTGCTCAAAAAGTTTCGAGTCTAGTTTGATTCCTAGCGCAAAGCTGACTGATAGCTAAATGTTGATTATCAATTTAAACGTCCCAGAAGCAGCCAGGTTTATAAACCAACTTTAAGCGACATACGAGCGCGCATTTGGGTACTTTTGGTGGCTAGTCTTATGACTAATGACGTCGTGATGAGAATAATATGAGTCGACGAGTGTTGAATGTTTTTCTGCTATCAAATTTTTCCCATATGTACATCAGATCACAATTTCCAAAAGCTTTACAAGCAATCAAGTATACGAAGTTCTGATGAAAGTTACTTCAAAAATCGCCAAAAAGAATAGTTTTTGAACGTGCTTAAAAATGCTTTTGAAAAAAATTGTTTATCCTTCTGACATAAGTTCTCTGAAGCGCATTTACATTTTGTTCATTCGAAAGCAGCCTAGTTTTTTTACGTACAATTTCGCATAATCAAGTCTACTGCAACCTGAACCAAAATTGATTCCCTTCTTCCTCAAAATCATGTTAGCATGTCTAACACCTAGACTATCTAAAATACAACTAAACATGGAACATAAATGTTTACCCGAATCCTGCTTGCATGCTCATCCTTTAGAAAAACACAAAAAACAATATAAGCTTACACACTTCTATTTTTGAAAAGTCAATAATGTCATGTCACGTCAATGTGTATTACCTTTACCCGTAGTTGTGCGCTTTCAGGAAAAATAAGAAAAAAAAATAATGGAAGGGTTGAAACAAAGCCATTGTGAGGTTTACCTCGTCCTGGTAGCACCCAACTTACAACATTATTTCCCGATGTCGATGAGCACCATCTCTCCTCCCCTCGATATGTCATCGAGTGTAATAAATGACAAAAATTGAGAGCAATCAAGGACTTTTTTTTTTATTCTGCAAATCAGATCTGTCAAAGGTAGTCCCATGAGTGGTATGGGGGTGTGGAGTCTTAACCTACATAATATTGGCAAAGCTTCAACCTTTCTACATTTGCATATATGCTTAATCTTGTGTGTTTGGAATATTGATTTTTTTGCAAAGAGGAATATAAAAAAAGCCTGGGCTTAGGTGAAGAGCAGCGAGTGTTTTGATGTTTCTTAAGAACCTTGAGAGTTCGCATTGGAGCGGGGTTCAGGTGCAAAAATAATTGATTTTATCTATTAATTCAGTTTGAAGGTTTTTGGGAAATGTTGTCATCAACGTTATAAGGAAAAGTAAGACGAGTTCGTCACTTGTCTTGAAATTTGCTTCTCATTCTCACTTTTTAAATAAAAAGCTATGATTTTTCTTTTGTCAAAACCTAAGTCACTTAATTCCCTTTTTTATAATTCCTCTATCACCTTCGCTATTCGTACTCACTCCAACCGGATGGCCAAGTACCTTCATATTCACATGCATGACCTAAATTTAACCCAAACAAAAATAACTGAAGCGCCTCAGGGTTCCTAGACCCCTTATAGACAAAAAAAAAGTGGGAAAAACATACATCCAGCAACAACCAAATTGTTAACCCGAATTATTTCCAACCCAGTTCCTTTTGTCTATTCATGGGAGGCATGTGTTTAACCAAAACACTGTGAGGTACACTCCAGTCCCGCCCCTTCTACTTATGGTCAACATTCTTTTCAATTTTCATGCTTACCAATTCAGTTCACTTAAATAGGATGGGTAACCAGGATTTTTATTTTTTTCTGTTTGTTTTAATTTATAAATAAATAAAATGAAAAAAAAATATGGTTTAATTGGATGGTAGAACTTTGAATGGAAAATATTTTTTTCGTCGAGAGGTGAGGACGAGAGTGAAATGCCGGAATTGAGTTTGACTGCAAATTTTAAGGGCATGTGGACATATTGCGTATCAGCAATTTTTTAATATTTTGGGACTTTTAAATTTAATTTTTTTTATATTTTTTTAATGTTCTTATTTGTCGAAGTCGGACAATGAGACACAGACTAAAAAAAAATTTAAAAAAGACCTCTAACCGTGTCAGAAGAACGTTTACTTATAGCAAAGCTATGCGAGGCGGCTTTGCTTTATCCTATTTCGGTCTGCGTTATTGGAAACTGGCATTTTCTTTAACACAAGCCACATTGCGTGTCACTAAAATGAGGCTGATTTTCGCTACGCTGAGCTTTTATAAACGTATGCTTGTTTTCAAATTGTTTACAATCTTCATTAGCCTTTCGAGATGGATACTAGTATTTCCAAACGTTTTCGCTGATGTCTAATTTCCGTAGATAGGGCGGCCATGACGAAAAAATCCATAGTAAATCCGCAGAAATATTCATCAGTAATTTAAACATTTGCAACCACTTACGACTAATGTTTTTGGAGGGAAAATCCAATCCGATTGTGTGGGATTGAGAAGGTGATTGCTCCATACACCATGAGACCTGAGGTACGGCTGTGATATCTTGAAAAAATAAGCTCTTTTGTTTACAATCATTGAAATAAAATTTGTCAAAATTAAATATTTTTCCAATCAGAAATGCAATTCGTTTCCATTTACTACTTCACGTGATATTTTCTCTTGTGAAAAGCATTTGAAGCTCCTTGTAATCCTACGCTGCAGGATTACAGCCTTAATCCTTTTGACAGTCATGCAAGTGGCTGATACCTCACTTTTGGGCCTAACTTAAAAACACTAGCTGAGTGAAATTTGAGACTAAAAAATAAACCGTGTTTCATGAAATGTTTTTGCTTTGGGCATGGCTCCTTTTTGTTTTTTACTGGAACTTATTTGTATGTTTTCCAAATCAAAAGAAATTTTTTTTTTCTAACAACTTTCAACAAAATCTTCTTCGATGTGAACTTCTGCAATCGCCTCTTGATACCATTTTTCAGAGGCTCAATATTTTTCGGCAATTCTTATGGACTGTCGTAAGTTATTCTTAAATTTTGAGCCTCTGCTTCCTGGTGTGGCCTTAAGTGGAAAGGTTTATTTTGCATCAGTGAGATTAAATGCTTGAATGCGAAAAAAAAATCGTTCCTTCCTTATAAATTTTAATCCAAAAGTTAACAGCCTTAAATTGTTAAACAAACAAATTGTTAATTTTCTGGAAACTCAGAAATATACATAACAGAATAATGAAGAAGTCGTAACCTTCTGCATTTAAAACAAAAATGAGTTAAAATAGAATTAGTTGCCACAACTCGATGTGTGAAATTCAAAATATTTGGTAATTTGGAGCCGAATAAAATGAGCATTGTAAAAAAATTTAGAAATTAAATGTTACGAGTTTCTCGTCAAGTTTATGGCGGACATTTTACGGAACAGATAACTGGAAGATCTCTTTAGCTGCAGTACACAAATTTTATAACGATTGTATTCCTCAAAAGTTTTGCCATCTTTTGTTATTTAAATTTGATTTTTAAGCACGAAAAAAAATACTAAACACCTTAGTCGTCATAAATAACGTGGACAACTTTTGTTGCTTCACACTGAACTGAAAAAGTTTCGAAATTCGAGTTGTTACAGATTTGAAAATTAGGAAGAAATTTCAAACAACCAATTGAGAGTTAAATTTCTTGAAATAATTCCGTCACTAAATGATAGTCCTAATAAGGGAGTGGTTCGACCCGTTATAGTGCACGTTGCACCATCCTGCTGAGACCATTCCAGGCGGTCGACAAAAACAATCAATCATTTGCCTTTCGCGGTTTGCATTGATCCATCAATTGGTATGATTATAAGCACCGTAAAATGGGCAAAGTAACTTGCAAATCTTATTTGTATGATTAGAACAATAGCGATTCCAAATCAGGTAGCAGTCGAAATAAAAAAAAGTTACCATTTATAACACTAAACTTTCCTGCCCTTCTTTGTCGATGGTTTTACAGATTTCAGGGAAACCCTGCTTAAGACTTGCATTGAGCTTTGTAACAAATTTCTTGAATTCAAAATCTCTTTCCCATGTGTCCTTATATCGGTTATATCTTTTTGTCTTGAATTTTACCAACTACTGTGAATCGCTTCTTTAAGGATGTTGCAATATCAATTTCCAATTTGCTGCTCCATACTAACAGGAAAGGCAAGAGAACCGAAGTCTCAAGAGGATATATTTAAAAGAAAATTTGAGCACCGCAAAATCAAGCAGATACAAATTTGTCTGTTTTTTTTTTCTTCTTCTTTTTGAAGAAATCTATAAGGAAACAGACGCCTGCCTGTAGGGTCAGAAATCTGTTAATAATTGAATAACCAGCCCAGCAGGGAGATGTTCATGTAACAGTCCATGTGGACGCACATATTCGTATCTGGCACATCCGTCCGGCTCTGGGTGGACACCACTCCCCAACCGACATTTTCATTTCAAGAGAAATAATATCTTAATACGATTTTCTTGATAATCTTTAATTCTATTTCCATTCAATTACCACTGGTTGTGCGCTCATCTAAAGACACAACATGACTTCATTCGAAAAACTAAGCAACGCACATGAATCCTGGTACGTGTGTGTACTTTGGTCATCGCAGATCCTCCTTGTCCTGTTGCGTCCAATTATTTTCTATAATGTCATTTGTTGACTGTAATAGTAATTACAGAATTAAGTACAAAGACCAACCATAGTCCTTTGAGCTAAAAAATAATAGTTTCCTTCAAGTGGATGAGGTGTTTTTTTTATGCTCAAAGGATACCTTGTTGCTATGGTATGTTACTGTTTAAAAAAAGTGTATCGATTTCTTGTTGATATACTATATATTTGTGTGTGTTTTATTTCATTGAAAATTAATTAAAAAGATTTTTTATTTAAAAAAAAACGACAACAACTAAAGACGTAGCCAAGTGATTGGAAGAGGGGCAAATGTGGTGCAATCGCAAGGAGATGCCATGTTTCGAACCTAATTAGGTGGACGCATAGTATTTTTCAAATTAATTAGTTTTGAGAAGAAGTCAGCTCGGTAAAATGAATCAATCTTTGTGCTACCGAAAGGATATGAAAAGGTTACGGAATTTAGTTACTCGGGTGACTTTTGCGTTGTCGGATGATTTAATCAAACGAAGAGTGTGAGTTGAAAATTCAGTAGTTCTGTGCCTTCTCTAAAGATCATGTGTCAATAACTTAGTAATAAAAAGTTGTTGTTATTAACAAAAATTAATAGCCAAGTCAGGCATTTGTAACTCTTAAAACTTGATTTAAATTTCTTTGCGGGGCAAATGATTTTTCCAAATGTGGCATACGGTTTCGCATCGGAAACCGACCTGCCAAGTGATGATCCAGGTAAATAAAAAAAAGGCATTTTAAAATCACTTCCATTGTCATTTTAGTTTCAAATCGTTTTGATTTAATATAAGACGGTGATTTAACATTCAAATGTCATGCAGTGAATTTCTTGCAAGACTCGAATATTCATTTTTAAAGAGTGATGAGTTTGTGGATTGTTAGCTTGAAAAATAAAAATGTGTCCAGGGACTGGAAAAAAGAAATCTGACGTCGATAAATCGCAAGATCTTGTTGGCCAGTTTGCATAATTAAAACGCGAAGTTAAAACACCACATTACAATTTGCACAGAACACAGTGACTTTTTGAGGATTTTATGGCCATCCAGTGAAAAAAAGCCTCATCGCTGAAGAAAATGTTTTGTGAAAATTGGTCATCCAGATGCAGATGTTCTAGGATACTCTAGGCGAATATTCTAGACACTCCTTTAATTCTTGACAGTAGATGCAGCTCCAAATAAAACAAGTCTATCTTCTTCAACACTTTTTTTAAGTGCAGCCATATTTTGAGCATTTCAGTGTCGGAAAGGCCCAAATGCAAATGTAATAAAATCAGTCTCTGCGATTTTTTTATGCAGTTATGGACACGATAGACTCAGATGAACGATTAAGTCGACTACTGTAGATTCAATATTTTTCTAGTTATCGCTCACACGTTCAGCGATTGTTAGACGACCCATATTGTTGAGCCTTAAACAGTCTCGGATGGCAGTTCGATTTGACTTGAGTATTTGAAACAGGGATGTCAAAAGTGAACCACGAATTGCATGATCCAATAAAATTTAAAATATGATCAGTATGACTAAATTGTTCAAAAAATGTTTTGCTTAAAAAAATAAGATAATAAATAATTGTTACTCTAGTTGTACAAAGGTTAATCGCTCCTCGACTTGTATTGTTATAGTAGCGAAGCTGTTCTTGCTCCCGGAGCAATGTACTGCTTTTACATTTGATTTATGTCAAAAAAATAAAGAAAAGTCTTACTCTAACTTAACCTAAAGGAAAGGACCCGTCGGTAGTTGAGTCTAAATCCAGTTCCAGGACACCCACTAGTGAACCGTATCTTTCATCATTCCAGTTCGTTTTATGATGTGATCGGATTATTTCCTGAATTAGATCAGTCGTGGTCAAATCGTCGTGGTGTGTGGACGGCTATAAAAAGTAGCTAGTTTTTAAATATCTTTAAATTTTCCTTATTCTTCTTATCTTGTTCTGTCAAATCAAAAAAGATCAATTTCAATTACTATTCATATTTTTTACTTTAACATCTAAATTGGTGACCAATTTGACATAAATATGCCTTGCATTTGTGGTTTAAAAGTAGAAAGAATTAATGCCAAGATTCAATGTGCGGTGTGCAAAGTCTACTTCCACTTGCATTGTGTGAACTTGCATCAAAGTGATAGTGCATTTATGAAAAAAATAACGTTCCATTCCATTGTGCATCCTGTAACCAACACAGACGTAAGTCTCTTCGCTCCCCCCCTCCTACCCAACAAAAAGCGAACGATCACCAAAGCAACTCGTATGCACCAGCGGATAAAGGGCATTCCACCCCACCCGTCAACTCGCCATCACTTAATGTTGACGAAAGCACAAATCCACCGGCTGCTGTCACTCTTGACATCCTATACAACGAAATCGTCGCACTAAGAAAAGTAGTTGCAAACGCTTTGCTGCTGACTACTTCTATCCAGGAGGAAAACAATACACTTTCTAAAAAGGTAAACTATCTCCAAAATATAGTTAACATTCTCCAACAAAAACGGCTTGAAAAGTGTGTGGATATTGTCGGTATACCTGTTGTTGACAACCAAAACACCTTAGAAGCAGTTGTCAAAATAATGTCAGAAGGATTGGGAGAAAATATTACTTCGGATGACATTAAATCGTGTTATGTCAAAACAATTAAACACCAACAACCATCTAAAGCAGCATCTACACGGGCACAATCGTTGGGCATTGTTCGCATTAAATTCAAAACTCTGGAATTGAAGAAAAAAATTCTCAGTAAAAAGAGAAAAACAAAATTATCAACCAGACTGCTTAACAACAATTCAGAAGAGAAGCCGATTTTTATTAACGAAAGTCTCTCAAATTATTATAGGGCTGTATTCAATAAAGCTAAAACAATAAAAGCAGAAAAACAATTAGCTTATTTGTGGATACAGAACGGGCGTATTCTACTAAGGAAATCAGAAGGGGAAAAAATAATAAATATTTGCTCATTTGAGGATTTAGAAAATCTAGTTTAAAATCATTTTAATTTCACTTACCTCTTTCTTTTTAATTGTAATATAAAATAATGTTCTGTGTAAATAATAGGATAAATGTTGATATAGACAATGATGTTCTGGCTGACCC
This sequence comes from Orthonevra nobilis, assembly GCA_963555765.1. NCBI lineage: Eukaryota > Metazoa > Arthropoda > Insecta > Diptera > Syrphidae > Orthonevra > Orthonevra nobilis. The sequence continues at coordinate 59,064,448 of OY743225.1, read as the reverse complement.
TCTCTTCTGTAATTTTAATGTAGAGATGTTTAATAGTATTTTTCATTCGGAAACAGTTAAAAATCACTTTTCCGTTATTCACCAAAACATTCGTAGCTTAAGAAAAAATTTTGATGTACTTATAGCTCATTTGGATTCTTTTGTTAACAAGCCTGATCTCATCTTTCTCTCGGAAATATGGATATATGATTGTGAAAAAGAGTTTTACAGTATACCCGGATACTATTTTCATGCTAAATGCAATAATGGGTATGCTGCGGGTGGAATTGCAGTTTTTATTCGAGAAGGCCTGGATTTTTCTTACAATGAAATTAATATGGATAGTGCCGATGCTGTCATAGTAAAATGTACAATCAATCTACATAAGTTTTCCTTTTTGTGCTTTTATAGATTACACGAAAAAAGCAAGGATCTTTTTGTTGAGGAACTAAGTAGTATACTGAGTTGCGAAAAGGCGAAAAATTTATTTATCTTAGGTGACTTGAATTTGGATGTTTTGAGTGAGTCTCCAATTGCACTAAGCTATTTGTCTATGCTGTCAGCTAATGGTTTAGAACCCGGTTTCATTGAACCTACGAGGGTCTCTAATACCACTCAGACGTGTATTGATCACATCTTTGGAAGAATTGAACGAAATTCAAGTTTTTCACTTACTAGTTCAATATCAGACTACAGAATTTCTGACCACTGTATGACTGGACTTTTTTTTACTAGCGATAAGACTCCTCAAATAAGTCCGTTGAAGAGTGTTCCATTCAGAAGTTCTCAATCAATAAACTTTAATATACTTAATGACCGCCTGTTGAGAGAAAATTGGGCAGAAACATATAGTGAAAATGACCCATCTACAGCATTTGATCTTTTCTTGAGTTCTCTAAACAGTCATGTTCAACAAAGTTTACAGGGTTCACATAAAAAAAGTAGTAAATTAAAACGCCTTAAGTCATGGATGACAAAGACATTGTTGGATAAAATTTTATATAAAAATAAACTACGAGTGAGATGCAAAAAAAATCCTTATAATTTACACCTTTGCAATCTTTACGGCAAAATCTGTAAGGAAATTAACAATGAAGTAAAGGCATGTAAGCAAAATTACTATGTGAATAAATTTCAAGTAGCTAAAGGTAATCTGAAAAGGGAATGGGGAGTGGTAAATGAACTACTTAATAGAAGAATAAGACCCAACTCGCCATCTTGTATTTCTCACAACGGCGAGGATATAACTGATCCCATAATAATGGCAAATGTGTTTAACGAGTTCTTCACTAACATTACCTCCAACACTACTTATGCTTCCAATCAACATAACAACTGTTCTAAGAATGAAATACGAGAAGCTCGCAGTTTCTATTTTGAGGAAATTACTTCATTTGAATTATTGAATATAATTAAGTCACTTGATAATTCAAACTCGACAACTCGGAAAGGTTTTCCTAATACTCTTATAAAGAAAATTTCTTACAATATTGTTGATGTCCTAGCCCACATCTTTAATAAAAGCATTTACTGTGGAATTTTTCCTGAAAATTTAAAAATTGCTGAGGTCATTCCTGTGTTTAAGCGAAATGACAATAAGATCTTAAACAATTACAGGCCAATCTCTTTGCTCTCAGTATTCTCGAAAATCTTCGAAAAAGCCGTTAAAGTGAGAGTTATAAAATTTCTGGAAAAAAATGATTTCTTTAGCCCTAATCAATACGGGTTCAGATCGCATAAATCTACAGAAGATGCACTTTTAAATTTTTCCACATTTGTTTATGAAAGCTTAAATAGCAAAAGAGCTACAGCTGCTTTATATATTGATATTACCAAAGCTTTTGACACTGTGGATCATGTGCTTCTATTAGAAAAATTAGAAAGAGTGGGATTCAGAAAATTTATGCTGAAGTGGTTTACCTCGTTTATAACTGGTAGAAAGCAAGTGGTGAAAATTTCAAACAAATTTAGCGACTGTCGTGATATTCCTATTGGTGTGCCTCAAGGTTCGGTACTTGGTCCAGTTCTTTTTCTGATCTTTATCAATTGCATTTTTAATATAAAGCTTAAAGGAACTCAAACTGGTTTTGCGGATGACATAGCTTGCTCTTATTCTTGTTCTTCGGCATTTGAACTAATTACCAACATAAATCATGACTTAGAACTCCTTAGACATTGGTTCATAACGCATAAATTAGTCCTCAGTGATAAAACCAAGGTCTTATATTTTAATTTATCTGGAGTGAATTTACAGTATCCTGAGTTAGTTTTTCACAGCCATTGTTGTAAAAAATTTTTACTAAGTAAAGACACGTGTAATGAAAGTAATTTTTTAAAAACTTTTACCGAAGACCTTTGTTGCTCTTCAAAATGTTTTACTGTTGAACGCGTTGCCAACTTTAAGTACTTGGGCCTTGAGTTTGATAGTAATATGAATTGGAACACACAAACTTCATTACTAAGGAAATATTTGCTGAAAGCAACGAGAACTATGTACCACTTGAAGCAGTTTTGCTCTCGTAAGCTCATGGAAACAGTCTACTATGGACTAGTACATTCTAAATTACAATATGGCTTAGCATGTTGGGGAGGCACTCATAACAGCAAGATTCAACCACTCCTGATTATTCAAAAACACATCCTTAGAATAATGTGGAGGAAACGACGCCTGGAAAGTAGTTTTTTACTTTTCCGCAATTCGGGAATACTTCCTTTAAACCACCTATACTTTTATAAAGTCTTAAAAATATTTTTCTTAAGAAGTGGCTATTCTCTCAATCGCAATCCACCTGATTATGGTTTACGAAGTATAAATCAGTACCTAGCATTTGTTCCACCACACAAGACTAGCCACTTCCTAAACTTCTACTCTTCAGTTGCTCCTCGACTTTATAATTTACTACCAATTGAACTAAGGCGTAGAACTCAATCTCTATCCTTATATCGAGAGATCAAAAAATGGCTTTTTAACTTTAAATTTAATGAGATAAGGAACCTAATATCTATTGTGAATTAATTTAATTCTTTAAACTGAATAAGAAGCTCGAAATTCAAAAATGCAGAAACACACCACCACCACTGTTTTTAAAAATAGAAAAATAATTTTTTAAACAGTACATTCGACTCTAGTTCTTTCGAACTACAGAATGTACTTAAATATTCTTCAATAACAGAAAGATACTATTACTCAAACTCATGAATTATTGATTATTTTATAACTTTGTTTTCTTGTAACCTGAATTAAATTTAACTCTATACTTGCTCAAACTCATGAATTATTGCATATTTATATTTGTTTTCTTGTTACATGAATTTAAACTATCTCTATATTTGAGCAATCCAAAATTCATGTTTTATGTACAGGATTTATTTATCATTGTTATAATATTTGTATCTAATGAACTGAAGAATAAACGATATTTGAATTGAATTGAATTGAATAGATCATTGTCAATGAGATCCAACCTGGAGATGCTCTTCTTCATCAGTGCGAGAGTATATCTCATGAATGGAGTTATGTTTGCTTCGTTGTAAAAGAAATTATTCGGAAATCTTTTTCCCAATGCAAAAACGAAGGATTTTCCTCTCAAGTGACTCGAGTTTGGCAGAAAAGTAAGCCCAGTGAGATAATGTGATACATAAAGTGATATGTAATATGATCGACTCCATTAGCGTTTTTGATTAACCCTTTTTTCAAGGTTTCGGTCAATTTCATGAATAGCTGGATAACTATAATTCTCGAGTGACATATTCGTTTTTGAAAACCTCCATTTGTGGTAAAAGAAAAAATGGATGTCATACCTCAATAGTTTCTTCATTTGTGGTCTTCGCAGAAAATGCGAACAGTAATGCCGCCAGCCCAAAAACGTACAAAACAGTCACACTTTCTAGATGCATTGTATTTTTAATGACTGCGTGTGGATTCTCCGAGAAACAAATACTGATATTTTGCCACGATGGAAATACAGCTCATCCAAAAAGAAAACTTTTTTTATGTAATGTTTTCTTCAACTTCGAGACTATCCTAAACCCATACAGAGAAGTGATTTGTTTCAATTCAAGAGCCAAATAATCCGCTATCTTTATGTATAGCTGCGGAGATCGAGGACGAGCACGTACAGTCTTACGAATTTTTTACCCAATTTTGGTGGTGCTTTATTTTACCAACACTTCATAAGGAATTCGAACTTTTTCGAACGCAGCATTCACTTTTTTACATATTTGCGAAATCCTGATCGAGGGAAAGTGAATACGTTTCGTATTGCGAAATTATGAAACTCAGTTTCAATCAGGTTTTTGAGCCGCAACAGATCTGCGAGTTTCAAAATAAAATATCATTCAAATGGAAATCAAAAGATGTCCAACGCAATCGGTGAAGTAATCTTTTCTTCACCTTCACAAGTGGGCCGCATCTTTTTCAATGGCCAGTCTAAGGCTCAATTGCCTTTCAAAGAAATGAATTACCGCACCATACAATATTTTAATTTTTCTATTTTAACGAAAATACTTACAACTACTAAAAATCTGAGTGCAAGGCAAGGCAACAACTCAGCTTCCAAGACCACTGAAACCTTAATACGCCCCTTTCAAAGTGTCAACTCATTCGGACACCACACTTGGAGCTATCGAAGTCAAAATACATGTGAGTTTAATCCTTTTGCACGCTCTGTGACAGATAAATTATAAGAGTAGTTATAATCCCTTAGTGCAAACATATTATTGACAAAAAACAACAATGTTGTTGTGGTACCAAAATGCTCCTGGTATAAAATAAAAGTAAAGTGAACTGTACTGCAAATAAATAACCCTTTTTTTTATCTCGTCTTGAAAACATGCGATGGAATTAAACCCAATCAAGTTTTTTAGTAGCTGCCTTAAACTGTCCTTCGTTTTTCAGTTTTATTCTTTTAGTATTGATAAATAATACTGTTCAAAAAAGCACTTACCCAGCAGCACTGTCAGCAGCTGTCACACCAAGTCCGAGAAAAAATAACAAACCACTCAACATGAATTTGAAAACATTCTTTATTGCCAACAACACTCACAGTAAATTACAAACTTTAGATGGCTTCATCGGACTATCAGCGGGACAAACAAAAACGTTCCCAAAATCTTCTGTATTCTTAAGGTACGTGTTGACAAACTCCTTGCCCTCATCACAGTGCATATACACTGAAGTGTAAAAGTAAAACTTCTCCAAAGTAAACTCCTGTCCCAGCAATATCAATGTTCCACCTATACGACCAGCTACAATCACATTCGCATCTATCCAATTCCGTAGTGCTTGAAAGCCCAGTCTCTCCGCCAATATCCTCCGAACCAGATTATTCCCAATGGTCGATGTTGGCATAAAATTGACATTCTGCTGTTGTAAGCATTCCTTAAACTGTGCATATTTCTCATCTGAATCACTGCTGCGCCAACTTCCTGGCGTCAAACCATTGCCGCCACCATCAATCATTTTTTCCGCAAACGCTTCCCCAATGGCACCATAGTGAAGGGGCTCCGGCAACAACCCATTGTACATTGGTCCAATGAAAAACTCATACAAGTCACTAAGTGAACCTGACGAGGATTCCCGCACAATGCGACCAGCACTCCCACCACCCGCTCCCGTTTCGGCAAATCTCTGACATTTCTCTAGATTCCGATAGAAATTCTTCTTCGTCACAGTCAAACCCGCATAATCGGCGTCCAGCTTCGAATCGCCATTCAACGTCGTGTGAATCATTTTGCCCAGATACAACTTTGACTTCTCATTCGAGATCTCATCAATCCACACAGATTCGGGCAGCATTGACTGATAGACGCTACCAATTTCGGAAAACAGTTCCGCGATGCGTCGTTTGTCAATGGCCGAACGCTGAACGATGTATCGGTATACGGGCTTGAAGTACGCTCGCACCAAGTCCAAACAATTTGCCACACCCTTATCCATCAGATAGTCAATCCATAAGTAGTTGAGCAGGCGAAGGCTGGGCGTTTTCGAGAGCATATCGAAAATTCGTTCGAGTTTCTCCCCATCCTCGAGGCGGATGCTGTCGGTGTCTTTCAATGGTTTACCCACTACTCGACGGAAATACACATCCCAATCGATGTTTGCGAATTTCGCCTTGAGCTCACTGTACGTCATGGTGGTGCTTGGGCCAACGGCGGATTTTGCCACTTGACGGCGCAGTCCCTCGATGCCAGCGAAATCCAATGCGATCAAACGCGCTTCGCTCGTCTCGATGCCATAGCCTTGGAGCAGTTCCTCCGCCCGCTGGATGTTCTTCATTAGGGAATACTTGAAATTGAAATTGGCTTCGAGTTGTACGTGGCGCTTATTGCTCTTAATCTCGACGCGATATTTGAAAAAGTAATCCACACCGATGTCATGGAACGAGGCCAAAACATTCATCCATGAGGGTGATTCACGTCGCCTGGCAGCGGCTCCTTCAATCGCTGGCCAGCCTCCGGTGATGCGATACAAATGCGAACTTTTCAATTGCTCGACGCCGCGAGCATTTTGACACGACTCATAGAAACGCTTCACCTTCAATTCGGCATCCAAAAGTTGTTCCTCGTCCTGGTTTTGTAGGAACTTTTGAAATATTTCCTCCTCACTTTGACGGGGCATGAATTGACCGGAACTTTTAAGATTGCCGCAGATGTGACCATGGAAATCATCACATGGCTGCTTGCTGGTGTCCAGTGTAGATTTCCATTGATATACGAACTTATCCGTCGCCTCGTGAATGGTGGTGTTCCAAATGACTTTGGCCAAGGAGCCGGGAAAACCACCACCACAATGGACGACAATAATGACCACTAAGTACCATAATCGATGGCTCATGCAAAACTTATCGAACAACATGCTGCCGCACTTTGTGGTCAGCACAATTGGAAAACTTTGTTCCAACGAGTCGAGTTGTTCGTATTATCCTTTTTGTTTTTCCTTAAATAATTTAACACAAATCCACTTTGAGGCGATATCCTTTGGCCTTCAAGAATATTTTTTTACACGCGATGAACGAGTGTTTGAAACGACGACGACGGCGGCGACGACAGAAAACAAACGACAAAACCGAAAGTCAAATGTGGATTAATGGGCGACGGGCGATGGGCCTCAGATTCAAAAGCACAACAATCGGCGAACAGCGAATCTGGGCGAATGTTATTATGTGTCATTTTTCATTTCAGTTGATAAAGAGGTGACAGCGGTCAAGCGGATTGGCGGGAGATGAAAATTTGTACTTGGTGGCTGAACTTGGTTTTATAAGTCAGCTCATTGGATCGACTTCAATTCGGGGAATGTTTAAGAATGTAAAGCTCCTATGAAGGTCGGCTTGCTGTAGAGGTTCGTATATCGGCTGCTAGAAGTGTTGAAAGAAAAAAATCATGGTTTGTGTATATGCTCAGTCATTTGATCTGCTATGAAGGCATAACACCGAAAGCAAAATGATGAACCAATCTTTCAAATACAACTTTCTAGTACATGTTGAATAAAATTCTGCGAACTAAGCGGTAGCTTATAAGTCGATTCTAAATACTTCATTCCGATTTGGACTGCAGCCTAATTGTTTAGCCACGGCACATTCATTCGACTCTTCTCTTTATTCTTTTACTCGTTCTGTTCAACATGCATCATTAGAGTTGTCAGAACCCCTTAAGAGTGAGAAATTTATATAATAGATTGAGAGAATTTTATGCGGGAAATTGTAGATATGAAGAAACTATGCTCTAACTGTGGTAAAAAGATTCAAAAATTAAAGAAAACATTTAGTTTCATTGCGATTCCGAAAAATTTATTTTAGAGAAAGGGCAATTGAAAAAAAAATGCAAAACCATCTATCCCGATTTGGTTAGTCATTAAAATTACTTCTAAGTCCTCCTGATGACAAGAATATGATTGAACGACTACCGGAAACTCATGTGTTTAAAATAATTCTATACAACAAATTGGTATGTGTTGTAAGCCTAAGTGTCAGGACCTTACCTCATCCCTTGTCAGTTATTCTAGAATTCTAGATACCTAAAATATACTAACTAGGCGGAAATTTCTTATTTAGTATAGGCATGGGATACTGCAGTCAAGAATTGTCGTTCAAAATTGTTATCCTTTTCGGAATGAGATTCGTCGTGAAAGTTACATTAACTAAATTTTCAATTGCGAGTTATTCGGCTTTGAAAAACTGACACACATTGAGTAGGACACTACAATAGACCCTTGTTTCTACATGTATTAGCTCAGATAAAGGAGGTGGATTTCTGAAGAATATCAAAAGTTTAAGTTAAAGGAGTGGTTGATTTAACTAATTTAACATGCTTAGCTGTAGAAGCCATTTTTCAGACTAAATTTTTTCTCTTCAAAAAGGTTAAGCGAATGAGCTTATGTATGAGACTTTTACACCATTGAAACTATCAATCTCTTTATTAACACCAATCGAAAGTAAAGTAAAGAGTAGAATTTATTGCTTCCAAAGCCCAATGCTGTCTTTTGTCATTAAAGCGAAACCCTAACTTCTAAACCGGTGCAAGAAGTATTTTACCCCTTCTGATTTAGCCATAATTTACAACATCGGTACAACAACGGTCAGATCTGGGCAGGTGCACCCAAGACTACCTTGCAACTCCTAGATAGAATTCAAAATCGAGCGATAAAACTCATAGACGTCAGCTACAATATAAAAATGAATGTGTGATCTTTTACTCAAAATATGCTGCCAATTTTGCCGCCTGTTGTTGCAAGTCAGAAAATATTGGCTCGATTATTCCGCGCTCTTCAGGGCTATAAAACCATTGCCTCAACTGGATGAAAGAAAATTTTTCGTAAAAAGAAACTTACATCTCCAGGAAGTAGTAAAAGGTAATTTTTCTTGAATAAAATTTAGTTACACAAAAGTGATTCAATAAAAATCCGGCACGTGGCTTCTTTCGAATGAACTTCAAGTCAGCTGCACTTCGAAATCCACCTAAAAGTGTTTAAAGTGACATTCAGTTGGTGAGCTTGCCGGCGATACGAGATATTTGCAATCTCAGCAACACTCTTTTTTACAGCTTTGATAACTTGGTTGCTCAATTTCATGTTTTTGACGATTTGCTTCAAAATTGTTCCAAAAATAGTTTTTGCAAGGACCTTGCTCCAGACAGGAACTTCATAGTAGAGTTTCGTGTACGTCCATCAATACAAATTCAACTTTCTACCTGAGTTAAAATGACCTTCTAGTTTATAGTTAAATTTTCAAGCGTCATAGAATTTCGAAAAACAAACTTTCTGAGCATGCTTCTCATTTCCAGTCAGGTGACCCATTCATACTGAAAAAGTACTGTAAGTAAGTAAGTTATAAAACGCCCTTCTTACAAACTCAAAGTAAATATCACAAGTTAACTTCATGGGAAAAAATAAGATTATTCTCATCTGTTTCTTTTTTAATAACAAATGCGAACCAATTGCTGTTCCACAAGACGTTAGACGTTCGTTAGAGTGATAAGAGCCTCGATATGATAAGGCCTCAAGCACGAATATTGTGTCAATAAAACTAAATTGTAGTTCAAGGGAAGGCTGCGATAAGCCTTAATGCAGAACCAATTGCAGACGAACAAAAAAGAAAACAACTGATAGTAGATTGTAAACAATAAAAACCTTAAGCAATTACGTAACAGAACATAATATTTAAAAGTAAAAAGCTTTTGTTTAAAATCAAAAATAAGAAAGGTCTTATTTTATAAGTTATGACGTTAGACTTATGCGTTATGACCATGAAGAAAATCGAAAAACGGGCTAGAGTTATTGTCTTCTAAAAAAATATATTTCTCTCTACGTTTCATTACACTTCAAATATATTTTTTTAGAATTTCTTCTATGGCATTAGAAATTCTAAGAATTCAACAAAATCTCTTGTCACTTGGCCGAAATTTCGCGATCTTAAAATGGTGATAGGCCACTTATGTAGCCAAGCCGAGCCAAGAACAATTTCCTGTGGCAATGATTTGAGATGCAAAGTATGCGTGTCCATTTTTAACCATAACGACTTGTTTTTCAAAGGTGGAATTCGAAAATGCTTCACAATTCTGTCGGGCAAACCTTCTAAGCTCTACATGCCACGACCTGAGAGATGTCAAGTCAGGCACTACAGCATATATTTTGTCTGCGAGGGTTTGTTTTTCGAATTTTGAGAATTTTGTTCAACCGGTGAATGTTTGATTCTGAAACCAAATAGATTGCCACGGATATGACCTTTTTCTTCGATGATGATTTTTCAAATGCTTTTGAGATAATTGACAAACGTGATTTGGCAGGTTTGGTTCATTCGGTTCATTGGCTTTTCACTAGCCTGAGAAGTGTCACAATTACAAGGTTATATTTAAGAATTGTACTCTGTTAACTCCTTGAGGATTTGTCAAGTAATTTAATCATTTGGCAAATTTCGATCATGCTCAAAAATTGTTAAAAATTCACCAAGCTCGTCTTTTTTGAAACGTTTCACAGCTTTCCTTAGATTTTCGACGTGGAGGTAGCGAGTTGAATTTTATATCAAATACGATATCATAACCAACCCTTAAAGCCGTTGAGCTTCTAAACCGACGCAATCCAAAGACACGGTTGTTTATGCCGCATATTTTGATCCTCGCAAGGAAATCAAATTTATAGGTAACTTTCCGTTGGCCTAGAAATATGAAATTTAGCAAAAAGCAAAATCTTATAGCACAAGTAAAGGTAACGTAATTTTTTTCTTTAAGCAGTACTATATTTTACGCCAATAATATTTTATTAGAAATATTCTGTAGCATATTGTATTGTGGTACGGAACCCTTCACACTTGGCTTCTTCTGTTAAAGTTTAAACTGTTTTTTTTTTTTTATTTATTTACTGAAATATTGCAAATAATTTCATCATAAGATAAAAGATGAAAAGTCGTTTATCATAAGCGATTTATAAGGCTAGACATATTCCAGCGGTTTGAAGCATTTCCGCCGCTTTAATATGAGTCAAACGAATCAAATAAAGTCCTCTAAAAATCGCAGTCGAAAGATCTATTATGTTAAGCTGTGCCTTACCTTACGTTCCAATAAAACATACATTATTCAGTTTAGTAAGTCGTAAAGTTAAAAGAAGAGCGCTTTATTAACAAAAGTTTTCTTCATCAAATTAACTAATTCAAAGTCTTAAATATGACTCATATTTTCTTTAAAAAAAAACTACTTGACTACTAAGAGATCTTTCTTTATCTCACAAAGTCCTTTAAGACTCACCGGTGCACATGCTTCTATTACAAACTTTCTTAACATTGCCTGTAACTTATTTGAATGTACAACCAAAACTCATACTCGAGGCTGGAAAACAAATTTGCGAACCTAATAATCCTGAAACACCTCAACTTGTACACAATCCGGCATCCGGCTTGCGCGCAGGCATATAAATATTTATGAAAACAATCGTAAAACGTAAATACTAGCGATGAAATGTTTTGCAAATAAGTTCATTAAAACTTTGTCCCCCAAAGACATCATCCGCAGACAGACAGATTGTCGCCACTTCAGCTAAAAAAAAAAAAGAGCTATAAGATACAAAACTCGAAACTTTATGTTTGCTCTTCTGCCTATTCGCCTGTCGTATTGTCGAAAGAAAAGCCGCTTACAACAAACCCGGAAATATTTCAACACTCTTCGCTACTCTGACGGAATCAGGAGTAAAAAACAAACCCCACAAGAATGTATAAAATCAGCACAAGAACCTTCTTGCCCCGCCGTCCTGCTGCTGAGTGGACTAGGACTAACTACGAGTACACACAGCTATGGAGTGAGGACAAAAGCTAAAGATGCCTCGTATTCGACTTTTTCTTCTTTTCGCAAACATTAATCCTGAACAAAAAATTTTGCTCACGTTTCACTTGCAGTTAAAAGGACCAAAAAGCTGGAAGGACTAAAAAATATATATGATATCATATAAAGAAAGGGAACTAGCACTACGCATACAATTCGAGTGAACAAGAGCACTTATATGCTTGCTATGCAAATACACAATCCACATACACAGGCCTACCATAACCACATAAAAATACACAGCTCTGGCACGAAGTGAAACTAGACCATTCACATCCATCCATCCTGGCATCATGGCATCCTGGCATCCATTCATCCGTCAGTAAATCAGCTTTGCCTCAACCCTACTTAACGAGGGCCACCCCCATTGTGCGATGCCCTCTGAATAGTTTGGATGGCTTGTGCAAGTGGTTTCAGGATGCGAGTGCAAGGATAGTAACTTTCTCCTCACAAAGACTCGGGCCAAGGAATTCGAAATAAAAAAAAGAAAAACAAAATGTAAATAAAAAAAAAATTCACCAACTTGAATTAGGTTTTCGTCCTCATTTTTTTTCTTCAGCCCCGTTCGCGCTTCCTTTTGATTTTCTCTGACGGGTTTCCATTTCCCTTCATACTTCTTCTCCGTTTTCCATTTCTTTTGAAGTGAAAAAATAATGGAAAAGTTTACAATCTATTTGATATTTTACTTAAAAAGAACGCGCGTTATGTAAAGAGAAAGGAAACCGTTGTTAAAAAGTTGCGCAAAGTAAGTTCCGTTCCAACAAAAAAAAAAAAAAAAAACAAGAAAGAAGTTGGAAAATTTTAAACATTGGAGAGCTTGGAGAACTTTCGACAAACGAAAAAAAAAACTAAAACAAAAGACCAAGAGGTTTTTGTTGATGGGGAAAAAAATAAATTAAAAGCATTCGAAATTCGAATCACAATTAACCCCGTTTCAGACGAAAGACCCGAGTGGAGTCGAAAAATATGAAAATATTTTATGGGTGAGGTTTGTGCACAAATTTAAATAATACTTGAACCATACTTGAAACATTATCACAAACTCATTGATTAATCGATCCCTAAGAGTTTTGTCTTGTTTTCGGATTAGCTCCCAGTAATCTTTTCTTGGCACAAGTTTGACTTACATTATGGCGATTGTGTAGCGCTTGTCATGCAGTTCCAAATCCTAGCATTGGCTTTGGTGTCACGGCTATATCTTCTTAAATACAAAAAACTGCACTTGCACCTAATGGCGAATAAAATACTGCGAACTGTGCGAATGCAAAAAAGTCTATATCTAATATTGCAACCATGAAGTAGTCAGAAACAATAGTCATTCAAGCTTCAAACCACAATATAATTTTTTGAATTTTTGCATGTGCAAGAATACATTTTGAGGGAAGTCAAAAGAAGACTACCGAGTAAGAAAATCATAAAAAAAGTATTCTTTGAATGTTTTGGAAAGCGAAAACGTGTTAATTTGAATTATTGAAGAGATTACTTCTCTGATGAGTGTGTTTTTATAAATTCCGCTGTTCTCGTCTTTTTCAATACAATTTAACTATGCACCCAGTTGCCGGCGTTGCAAGATCTTACCTCAGGTTCACAAGTCCGTATGGTAGTAATTAAGCTGAGGTTTTCAACGTGACAACATTCCGAAGCGTCTTGAAAGTGACGTTTTTGAAATATAAAATTCAAAAAAATCAAATTCTTACACGGGAAACTTTTTTGCTTGGACTTTTTGAAAAAATTTGTTGCATTTTCAAGTGCCAGTTAAAAAATGTGTTTATTTTCGAATGCACTGTTTGCCTGGTTACGAAGCTCATTACATCTTAAGTCGGACAGAAAGTTGACTTTTGAAATATCGAATGAAAGAGCGCGGGTTAGCAACTCTAAAGCTGTTGCTTAGTTGTTTGATGTCGGGGATAGGTGACTAACTATTCTGGCGGCTTCCCCCTTCATATAGTGGACACGCTCGACATCGCTTAGAGCAGCATTCTGGTGTACTTAACGCTCGAACAGTTCCCAGAATGATGTCCATTCCTCGTACTTTCCGCTAAACGATGGGATGCTTATTGTTGGAAGCTTGATTTCCCTGTGTGTTGATGGTTGTTGATGTACAGGTTGTTGCAGAGGACATTAAGCTTCTTTGATTTGAATGTATGCATCTTGATACATCTGCTCCAACTCAATAAACTTGTTATTGCAGCCATATTCATGATCGTAGTCAGCTTCTTCTAATGATGACATAATGTCGTCGTTTATTAATTCAAGATTCGTCCAGCAATCCCTTAGTTGGTATTATTTTAACCTGAGGTATACAGGACCTTGACTCAAATCAAAACTGTTAATGATGCGGGGTAAAGTTGTTTTTGATGACAATCAACTTCTTGAAACTCGCTGGAATCTTCGCTAAATTTGATTGATCTCGATTGACAGCCGACAACGTTGATGGCTGCTGTGGCTGGCGGCTGAACTCGAGATGGGGCGTTGCGTTGATGTTTCTGGTGTTGCCTGTTCAACAAATTGTTGCTGTTCAGTCTTCTTAAACATCTGCTCTAATTTCCTCTTAAAGGTACTCTTGATGTCCTCATACCTCGTCTCAAACTGCTGAAAGTACTTCTGGGTGAAGTAGTCGCAGACCTTCCAAATACCCATTGTTGATATGGAAGCCGGTCCAGTACACTTCCAACTATTCCAGTCGTTTTTTGAAGTACTCTTTAGAGTATCGCTATTCTCCATCCATTTTGAAATTGGCCCACAACCGATGCACTTCTTCACTTATGCGGGTTTGTGAAAGCGCGATATCCTCGAATTCACTCATTGTAAGTTTTTAAGATGCCAACACTTTTACACAATGAATATATATTCTCTGGTCTCGTACTAATTTAATATTAAAAATTTTCCGGCTAATCCGGCTCGAAGGACCAAATGTAAAGTCCTACTCCTTAGAAACTATTACTTTCTACTTAAAATCAAATCGCCTAATGCAGCCTCACATTAGGTAAACAAGAAAAGGCTTGGTTCGATTGATTAACAGCAGTGAGTGAAATAATTAATTAAGGTTCTTTTTATACAAAATAAGTGCTTACTTAAACAGAAAAGTGGAGTTGGCAAAAAGGTGCAAAATTACAGAAAACAAAATACAAATAAACAAAAATAAGCTAACGTGAATAAAATATGCAAAATATGGAAATTGACAACTTGCAATAAATGTTATGAATGAAAATGAAATTTAATACAATTGTTGATGTGATCAACACACTGATCAGGAAAAGGAAGCTTTGAAACAAAAATCAAGAATTAAAATAATTAAAATTGATCCTTCGACCTGGATTTCAAGATACGAATCTTTATGACTATACCAAGAGTAAAAAACTTTAGGTTATGTATGCGAGTCGTGATCCTGCGTAAAAAGAACTCTGGTGTATATTTGGCCAATTCTTTTTCGTCAAAAGAGATCTTTAATGCCAAAATATCCACAACTCGAAGATTAAGATTGCGTCTTAAATCGAATCATTTGCATTCACTTGATTCACTTTTTTTCAAATGACTTAACATACAAAAATGTTGTGTTTAAGCGCTTATCCAACTGTGCGACATGGTATCGAATGCTTTCATACAGATACGTTTTTTAATGTCGCTTACGCCTATGCTATGATAACACCTGACTCCACATTTTTTGTCCATCAATCAGCGAGCTGTTTCGGTATATAATATTCGGGAGGTTCTCCCGGCTTCGTTTACTTAATTTATCAGCTTTAAAACATACCACTAAATTTTTCATGTCGTTAAGAAAAAAAGAAAATTTATTTTCTTGGACAGAATTTAGACCTACGTAAAAATAGGTTCCTTAGGCCAATATGGCAAATAGCTATAAGCTATCAAAGACACCTACGCATCTCATTAGAAATCCTGGAACTTTCAACAAACTTCCGGCCAATTATCTCCAATTTCCGCCCACCAACCTAACATTTTTTATTAAAGCAACAAAATCACAAATTTATCGCCATCCAAGAAAAGAAACATTTTTCACTCTTAAATAACACTCGAACTTGTTGTCAAACAATTTATCCAATGTTTACCTTCCTATTACTTCTGCAAATAATGGCAACTTTGTTCCTGCTGCTCCATGGGGGAGCACCTTGATGAATTTGGACCAAACAAACCGACTTCACCCTCATCTGTAGTTGACAGTGAATCTCAAATCAAGCATCTCTCTTCGCAACAAACATCAAAAGTGCTGTCAATTTTCAAAACAAACAACAACCTATTTAGCATGCCTTTTGTGCGAAAGAAAATCAATTCGGGTCAGAGCGTCGTAATAGGCTGGTCACAAGCCAACACAAAACATACATCCCCACCCACCAGAGAAGCGCTTAAAAACACAAACAAGTAATTGTTGCATAATGCATGTACTCACACTCGTACGATGCGTGTGTGAACGCTTGAAATAGGGTTAGATGTGGCCGCCTTAACGATCTCACCCCACCACCCACCGGCCTGATTAGGGGTTGTCGTTGGCAAGCAGCAATTTTTCAACGCAATTTAAATGGCCATCATAGTTGGACATTTTTGCCGACACAGTTTCTGCGTCTTTTCTTGCGGTTCACGCCGCAATTCCGATTCACCCGACATAGTAGCGATTTGCCGCAGGACGAGTGGAGCACTCGTATCTTGATTTTTTTTTTCTTTTTATTCATTTTCACTGCATTTGGGGTTGTTTTCACAATCGGAATAAAAAGAAAATGGGAAGAAAGGAGGAAAAAAAATCGATTTCACCTACATATTCAGAAAAAGAAGCACAAAGGAGAGAAGAAGAGGGAAGGTGGAAAGGAAGGCTTTGAATAAAGGAAAGAACTATACAGCTGAATGCATGAGCAAATCCCAAGGTTGCCCTCATGGCACTTATAAGAGACTTTTTTGTGGCACTGAGGTACCGGTTGCCAACAAAGGTAACGTAACGTTGGCTTTTGTGCAGTGTACTTGTGTACATGAGGTTGTAGGATGGTTTGCTGAGGTTTCGCGACCCCGAGGGTGTCTTTGTGGCTTATGATGACTAAACACACATTCAGCCGTCCTGCTTTGGTGCTGCTTCGGTATGAAATTCAATTTAAAAACTTTTACTCCAAACGAGCTTTAACAAATTAGAGGAGTGAGGGTTGAGCCTTTCCTTTGGATATGTTAGCCTTGGGATTTTTTAAACTTTACTGTAGCTGCGGGATAAAAATGTTAGCGGTTTTAAATTTTTTCACCATTGGACTTTGCTTCTCGCAGACACGATGTTCCGCCGTCAAAATATGCGCCCCATTTCGGCACTATTATGTTTCTAAAACAATATCCTTTTTGATGCAATAATAAGGTTTCTTGTAAATTTAATGCCTTGATGAGATCATCTAAGTAAGTGGAAACAATTCAGAATATTTGATGGAAAGAATTTACGCAGAAACATCCTCGATATGCCATTCAAAACGGAGGAAGCTATGATAATATCAGCATAAAGCACAAATGAGTTATTTAAAACTGTCGAAGAATAAGATATGTTTGAGAATCGTAAAATTGTGGAAATGGCAACGTCTCTGTTGAAAAGTTTGCTTTAGGCTGGGCTAGGTTATGAGACCCTTAATGTTTGTTAAAAACTTAACAAACAACAGCCTATTTTTTTATTTTCCTGCAGTGATAAAAAATGTGCTTACAGCTAACGTGTTCTTCTTCCTCGAGGAGGAAGCCAGCTATTGCTTCATATTCACAGAAAACATAGTTATGGTCAAAAAAATAAGTACCAGATGCAGCGATGAATTAAATCCATATTTCTTCGGTAAACAAATGGCTTTTATTGAACAAAAAGTTTTAAATTAAAGAAGGCCAAATTACTTTGTATGAAACTGCGAGAAAATAAACAAACATAAATAAAACCTTAAACGAAAATTCATTGGCCAAAAAAATAGGCAAAACATGAAAGTTAAAGAAAAATTAACAAAATTCAAATACTAAACCGGCTTCATACTATTGTAGACTACTTTCCTTTCGATTAAAAAACTGCGTCGCATCTTTTTGGTTTAGAAGTAATGAACTTTTGGCAAACTGATGTTGGGATTGATTCCCATATTTTTTTTTCAATTCTTCCCAAAAAATCTTCTTTTTTTTCCAATCTCGTACTTCCCAAAGCATCACTAGCATACTTCCAAAGGTGCTCGATTTGATTCAAGTCCGAGTATTGTGATGGCCAAGCAAGAAGATCAGCACTGTTCCTTTCAAAGATTAAGAAATATGCTTCAGATCATTGTGCTGCTGAAACTTCCAAATGAGTGACATGTTTTCCTCGGCATACTGGCCGATAAATATACATACACAGATTGATCCATTGTTTCTGTAACCCAGTGACACCAGACCAAGAAAAAAGATGCCCACACCATAATATTACCACCTCCATGTTAAATTAAATGCCTGGAAAACTCTTTATTTGGAGGACGTCTTAAAAATGTTCTACCTTCAAAATCTTGCAAATTAAATTTACTTTCGTATTCCCATTTCTTTTCACATTTACTTTTTCTTCCCATTTCTTCACTTCTCCAAGAAATGTGTTCTATCGCAAACATTGTTTTTTGCTGTATGTTTCTAGAAGAAAGGAGCGGTAGTTTTCTGGCTGCTCTTCCATGTAAATTTAAGTCGTCTATCATATTCTAGCAGTTCTGGCCGATACGTTTTCTATTTTCTGACTTAACTGGTGGTGTACACTATTAAACAAAACTTAGATTGGACATTTTTTGCTTTCAATAAGAAGGATCTAGCAATGTTGTACAGTTTGAATATTTTTGACCATAACTGTATGTGCAATTCCCAAGTCATATCAGCATCTGCATTCGTCCGTTTCGTCCGTGACGGCGCACTTTGGATGCTTAATTTACACACTGTAATTTTTAAGGTTTTCAAGCCACTCGACTTCAGAGTATCCACGCACTCAACATAGACCTAACCCGTTCTACAAGATGCTAATACCTCAAGCATTGGGCGGCAGTTTCTTACTGTTTCCGATCTTATTACATATGCCTGAAGGTCAAGGTAGTCTGTTGGATACCAAAGTCACTTCTTATAATTCTATAGCTTTTTGAACTACGTGGACATCCGATAGTCTCATGGAGACTCCTAGTGCCATCAGGTATTTACAGGGATTTCACTTTGCTTAGTTCACTTTATTTTTATCCCTTTAGGGCATATCGAAATCTAAGATCGATATAGTGTCATCCATCCTCTGAGGTTTCCAGTCCAGAACTCATTCAGAACTATAAAAGCTCTTTTGAACTGCAATAAGGATTGAACAACGACACATATTGCTGTTCCTTATGAGCCCTAGATTAAATGTTTTCGAGATCCAAGTGTGGTGAAAGAAGTCATCCTCGATGAGTACCATTTCTTCGAAGAAAGCTGATTCTTCATCTGCACCTGGAGGAAAGAGTTTTTCTTGCAGCAATGCCCATTGCGTGTAGGTATCGGTGTTCGGGTTTATGTCCTTGGTTGGCCATACTGTTGACGAGTTGATTTGGAAGGTCCTTGGCGGTGGCTAGAAATTTTTGGATAAAACCAACCATGTACCGGGCCATGGGCTTGATTCCTGATTCGCTGTAGAGTCTCCTATTGCTGACGTTTTTCTTGGTGATCCTGTAATATTGGAGGCTAGTATATTACATATGCGCAAGATCTTCCTCTTGAACATGGCAATTTTCTTGATATACGTCTTCGAGGCTGTGAACCATAAGGGGAATCCATATGTTATCACCGGCCTGATGAGCTGTTTATACAAGAGCAGCTTCGTCTTCTGACTGAGGCCAGGTTTGCTTAGACCTTATTCTCCGGAAGTAGGCCGGCCTACGGAAGCACGTCAGCTCCGTTTTCCTGGGATTGATGCGGATGGTCCAATCCAGGTAGTATTAATGTAGTCTTCTGACATGCGCTTCAACTCTTCGAGCTTATATCAGCGGTGAGAATCGTCCTCGTACCACCATTTAGTTCAATTGTCCAAAGTCGTGGATGTAAGGAAACAATGAAGAACTTTTATAAGTGACTTGGGAAAAGCGAATTGTGCTAATTTAAAAATGTATCCTTGGACCCAGAGAAGGTTAAATGCTTTTTCAATATTCCAGGAAACAAGCAACTGTAAGCTGGTGATTGTTAAGAGCATTTGTCACGTTATTTAAAAATATCATCATGGGATGAAGGGTCGAGTGTTTTTCTCTGATTTCAAGATAATTCGGCATCTCGCCAAAGCCTATAAGTACCTTAAACATATTTTCGACGTGGCTGTGGTGACTTTTAATTGAAACTTTAAACTCTGTATTGAGATGTTTAATGGTCGTTGATGCACCTGTGAACATCCTGGAACCATCTGTGAAGTGCACTTTCCATCCATTCCTCTTTTTCATGGTTTTTAGACTAAGAACTCTGCGAAGTCCAGAATGTAAGGAAAGCCTTGCCGAAAGGAAGGTTTCTTGATGCCTTCAGTTGAAATTCAATTTCCAGAGATGTTTTTTAAAAAACATTTCTCAAATGACAACAATTTTTATCCAAGCCCGAGTGTTGAAAAGCCTTAAGTTTGTCCTTATTAAGAAGGCCTCTCGCTAAGCTTTAAAGATTTAAGGTGCACAATCTTTCGGATTAAGTGAGGGTTAAACGCTCGTGGAAATGAATACCACTTCCACCGCTTAGCAACCAAAGAGTACAACGCAATGTTTAAAGCAGTTTTTAAAAGTTTTTTTTATGAAAAATAAAATGGATTCACAAAGGATCTTGCTTCCAGGTTCTAACCAACAAATTCTTCCATGAAATGAAATGTAATCTAAACTTCTAAAACTACCCGGCAGCAATGAATTTTTACTCTAACCGTTTGCAATCCTCTATCAGACTTTGAATGTTAAAATTGCTTTACAATTAGTGTTCGTGCATCCTGAGGTAGTTTACACCACTTAGTCTGCACTTAAAAATGACAACACTACGCACACACTGATGCTGCAGTGTGTTGAGCAATTAAACTTTACCCAGGCGAACATCGTCCGTCCCACTGGAGTTCAAACTACAGCAACGACCGTTTAATTTTTTTTTTTGTTTTCACCATTTTACTCGCAATAAACGGAACTATGAACGGTAATGTTCACTGTATCCTGTGCCATCAAAACTCGTCCGTATAGCCAACAGCCATTGACACATGTAGCTGCTGTATCCGTGTTAGCAACAACAATCTCCACGGATAAACTGCATACAAAAAAATTATAAAATTTTCGCTGAGGACGAAGGTGCGGTCGGTTGGAGCAGGATCTACAAACTCCCGGCAAGGATATTTTATTCACAAAGATGCGGTTTATTTATTTAGTTTACAGTTGATTTTATTCGATTGTGCATGGCTTAAGTTAACTTTATTAAACGCTTTAAACCATCCCCAGTAGCCATGGCCAACCCCACCCAGTCACCAAGGAAAGTTTTCCATTTCACTTTGAACTTAATTAAAGTAAACACCGTACAGGACTTCCACTCGACCATGAAATCATTTTCACAAAAGGCGAGGGTTGATTCTGATTTTGTGTCATCTAAAGGACAAGGACATTTTCTGCTACTCGTTGTTATAACAAAAGGACAAAAAACTAATGGAAGGAATCGAATGAACCTCTTTCGCGTCCTCTGCCTTTGACCTCTCTATTGGCCAACCCCACTAGAAGGACAATTGGAAGAGGGAAGGCTACAATTCTGCTGAATATTTCGATGTCAACTTGGATGACATAACGCTGTCAAGTGTTTTGCGGGATGATTTGTCGGAGTTTTTGGTGAAAATTTTGGATTACACTCGAGTGGGTAATTTGAGCTTCGCTGCGGGAAGTTCCATTGATTGCCTGATGTGGGGGCATGAGAGATTCCCCCGGCAAACGAAGCTTGTTTCGGAACAAATAAATTTGACATTTTAGTTATGTCTATGTGACACTCTTGGCCGAAGGAGTGCTTGATTGATTGGGTGCGACAGGAAGAGATCAAAATTTATATTCGTCGTTCTCCAAAGGAAGTATCTTGTTACTGGGATTATGATTGAGTTTCAATTGCTTTCCGAAATGGTTGCTCCCTTTGATGATGAATTAAAAGTTGATCCTTGAAATTGATTCGAGTGAGTGACAAATGGTACGAGATTGAAAAACTTTTACACGGCAGTCAGTTTAATTTTATAAGCAATAAAGTCACATGAGGTTGTAATTTGAATTTAATTTTAACAATATTGAGAATTATGGCATTGAAATCTGTCAGAGTTGGAAAACTTTGTAATAATGCCTTGGCAATGTAATTTGCGTTGCCTTTGAAAAAGCAGACTATATTTGGGTCGCTGATTTTGGCAAAACTGATACTTCTATCACTAACCGCGAATGACACTCTGTGGTGAATATTGTTCCTTGACAAATTACGACTTGTGAGCGGGTTCACTTGCCTCCTCCTAAAACAGTGCAGAACAATAGGCGGTATGATTCAACTAAGACCCTTATCAATATGTCATTATACCTTTCAGAAAACCTATAAAAAATATATGTGCGGACATTTCAAATCCCGAGAATGTGGCGCTATGAGTTTGATCAAAATCACGCTCTAATAAAAGAGAAGGAATAAGCTCGACTTGAAGAGGCGTCGACGTTGCTAAAGTCATGCAAGAAGAGCACGGAAGCACTTAAATTGAGTTAGATTAACCAGGCTATTCACGAACGGTGCCAATTTAACTTGAGGATGTGCACAACCTTCTGAAAAATAAGCACTCAGAGAAGGATAAATGCTTAGATGATTCATTTGAGCCAAGAGGAAGGTACCCCACGGATTAATTGAAAAGATTCCGATCGAAGTTGATGCACACTAGCGGAGTGTACCTTGGTAAACTTTGTGGTCAAAGACCAAATGCATCAGTTACTGTTTTCTGATAATGGAGCCACTGTTAGGGAGGATCAAACTTTTCTGAAACCAGCATAAGTCTAGCCGCCAAGCTAAACTGAAGTCTCAGCGGAGCATTTGTACGTCCGATACTCATGCACGTCTTACAACGTTGGACAATAAAAAGGCAGGCATAAGTATACTTGGATTACACAAATCAGCAGCACTGGCATTTGTTTAACATCAGTGATGAAGTCATCCGAAACCAAGAGGTCGGACTATATTTTCTCCTGAATCCCACAGGCGGTTGCAGCAGGGATTGTTATAGTTTCTTAATTTTAAATTATTACCTTGCGTAGACAGGTAATTTTTCAAAAAAGAGACTTTATTTGGCAGGCAATATTCTGAGTTTTAACAGAATTGGACTGTTTTTTTCTTGGGACTGTTAGAGATAAGATCTTCAAACGATTTATGAAATTAAAGCTATTATCAGAGCTGTTGTTCTCGAAACAGAGACGAATTCATTATTTGCAAGCGATACCAAAAGTATCATTATTTTGTAAATGGAGCCAGGATGAACATTTTGCAAATTTTGTATGCTTTGTCTATCCCTAGAGTTTGTGATTTATTTAAAAGAAAATATTGTTGAAACAGATTTCATTTCCTACATCAAAATCCTTACAGAGAGAGATCTTGGAAATCCTCCGGCATTAGAGCAACCATCAAACATCACTGCCATGGAAAAAGATCAGATCACCACATTCCTTTTGGCATTCATCTGTTTTGCGAATGGAAAAGTACTCTAGGCATAACCTTCTTTCAGAGTCTTATGTTTTTAGCGGAGCCACTTTTAGACAAAAACGTTCTCGTTTTGCGGAAATTTTCAATCTATTATGATCTATAGGTCGTAAGCTGTAAGACACCATTTTCCTAAAGCACAAAAGAAGTCATATTCAAAAAGTTATTCTACCCTCTGACTATGGTCCTTCCCACCTTCTGTATATCTATGAAAGCAGCGTTGAAAGAGCTTTGTCTCTGGACAGTAACAAGTGGCCTAAGAGTCAATCCCAAAAATAATGAACTTCATTCTATGGGTACACGAAACAAAGAAAACCCATAGTTTCAAAATACTAAAGTATGCCCCTTAAACTTTCGGTGTCGTACTTGATTTAAGGCTTACCTAAAAATAGAGCGTTGAAGTAAAAGTACACAAGGCACTCTGGGCAAGAAGACTGGCATCAAGAATTATTTCTAGCGTCTTTCTTACGATGCCCAGTGTTATTGTGATGATGAATCTGCATTAGAACAAGGCACAGGAGCAGGTGTTTTCTCCTAATGCATTGATCATAAGTGAATCATATGGACTTCCAAAAGAAAATAGTGTTTTAAGATTGAGCTCAAGTAACCAAGAACCTTGCACACCATAGAATACACAATTTTGTTGAGAAGGTGGTTCTTAATAATGTCAGTGAATTTCTCTTGAAATGACTGTCAAAAAAGCTTTCATATTCTAAGCAAGAATGAGCTACGCACCTTTCAGGGAATCTTGCATCAGACTGGGCATCGCCTCCTACGACATTTTTTTATTGTCGTTTAAGAAAACAAAAAAGTGAGTGGAAATGGCTTTGTTTTCTAGTTGTTCTTCTTGGCGAAGGCTGAAGCTGGAAAAGACATTGAAATCAGACACTCAACAGTGAATTTAAGTGACTGTAAAATTAAACTCGAAAATTTCATTAGATAGACCAAAAAGGATTTAAGGAAGCCCTAACAATTTAATACAATAAATGTCAAATAGTCTCAACTGGGTTCTGCATCAAAAAAGAAACTTTCAAGAACAATATTCTTTTAATTTAATCAAACTCGTCCTGTTGGTCACTATCTTCGTCTTATGCAATATACAATTTCAACTCTCGACTGCTCCCCTTGCCTCAATTCATTCCGCCGAATATAGACAATGCATGTCAAACTTTAGTATCGAAAACCAAACCTACGAAATTTCATATCCTTGCCTAGAATCTGTGCCAACTCCAAGTTGACCTATTTTCACTTGTAATCGCCTTTTCTACAGCTTCCGCCTCATTAGATCTGAATTCGTTCCCATAAAAATTCACCACACATTCCTGCTCGATTAAATCGGACTAAATACTTTGTCCGTAAACAAATCCATACTAGTGCTTCCAAGCTTCGTAATTTGCCTGACAACAACTGATTCCTTAGCACGAATCGATCCACCAACGCCAACGTCTGGCCAAACAATTCGAAAACTCTCAATTAACTGAACTTTTCCCCTTGGGTGCACCTCAGTCGTCCAATAAAATAACCAACTTGGCCAGCACGAACTTGTGTGGTCCTCTGTTGTTGGAAAGGTGTGCCATGATGCGGAATACATAATGGCTTCTTGGTTTGAACTTTCAAAGCGCACAGATTTCAAAAACCCAAACGAGAAACGATGCAAAATTTTCGAAAACGTTTTTGAAAATTTAATTTAAAATCTCCTCGGTTATGGTTGAAAATGGAAATTATAGGGATACTCAGGGTAGAGTCATTCTAGAATCCGAACTTTGAACGGGGACATTTGTTTCAAGCATCAAAGTGGATTTTCGAAAGTGAGCAGAGTTTTTGAAAAATAGTTTGCGGTTGTAATGTTGCGGCGAAGGGTCCATCGTACCTTTGTACATTTTAAAGTTAAAAACCTATTCCAAGTTGCAATTATCGTTTGGGGTTTTGTTTGGTTGGTTTTTTTTTTTTTGTGACTTAAATGAGCTCGGGATCTGGTTAACTTTCTGTTTGGTCTTTGATTAATTGCTGTTGTTGTTTTTGAGTAATTTAATTGATTTGGTTTTTGTTTTGTGTTGCAGGCGCAGTTGGTGGCGATGGCGGTGATGATGGCGATGACAAAGAGAAGGCAGAGGAGGAGGAGAGGGAGCGTCAGGAGGCCATCCGTGAGGCCGAGGAACGACGAAAGGAGAAGCATCGCAAGATGGAAGAGGAGCGAGAAAAAATGAGACAGGACATTCGTGATAAGGTAAGTTTTTTCTTTTTTAAATCCTCTATCAAGCATGCTTCCCTTTACGAATAAAACAAACTTTTATGTGCACAAAACGGCTTAATTTAAAATTATGTTGACTTACATCCGGCTTAACACCTCGTGACATAGCTTCCGGTATCGATTTAAGCACTTGACAGTGGGTTACATTCATTCAGTTACTGACTTTATTCCCCTGCGGGGATGAACCTTACCTTGTTGGTTTCATGGGCCTATACACACCATTGTTGGACAAACACCCCTTTGAGTCATAAATTATTTTGTCGCTTAACAGAAAGTGAGAACATAGCCCGGGTGATGTTGACGGGCACTGGAAGGAGTCAGAAAAAGGATGATTTATTGTTGTTAGTCCCGCAGGTGAAGGATGATAGTGGAGTCGGAGCAAAGGGTCTGGCGTTGAAAAGGTTAACATAATGTTTTAATGGAATCATGCAATAAATTCATCAATAACAGCAGGACAATGCTACTGTCGCAAAAGTTTAAAATTTTCTTCGAATGCCACGCGTTACGCTGGATTGTTTTGATTTGCAAGATTATTCTAAAGTCGTGAAGAATGTTTGTTTTGAAAAAAAAAACAATAATTTGTTATAGAATTTTAGCGGAAATGAGTGCTCTGAATTTTTGAACAATTTTTAAAAACAAAAATGTTTATTGGGATGCAAACAAGCCGGTTTTAGGTTTATTTTACGAGCCAATTAAAAAATTGTTGTTCAAATTGGATGATGATCAAAAAAAGTACTGATGACTTTCTTGCTTCAAGCACAATGAAACGTGGTTTTGAAATACACTGATGTGATTCTGCATGAAATATGGTGAGGCAGAAGATTTCGTAGAGATCAACAAAAATTACGGCTTTTTTTCAGAAATTTTTCGATCGATCGTACTTTACCCGGTCGATCGGTCTTTGATGTGAAAGCATCGTGTAGGTGATATTGTATCTCAAAAACCCTGTTGTAAGGAGATGGCAGAGCTAAGTGCGCGAAGATAAATCTTTGAACTTGCTTTAACCGTTTAAAGTTGTAATGAAAGGAAAATATTTAGTCAAGGTTGGGAGTCATAATTCTTATTTTGGGACTAAAAATAGGGTCCTTCCGCTGTTTATTATATCCCCAAATTGAGCTGAGTAATCTAGTTATGAACATGTCTTTCGAATCGAGTGGAAGGCTAAAAATATAACACAATTCAACTAGAATACAAAATGGACCACTGTTAATAAAAAAAGCTATCAAACGGACAGATTAAAGACGATACGTCCGTGTTGAAGTGAGTCAATTGGGACGAAATATTTATATTTTGAACCATTTCGATCAGGCATTTTTTTAAGGATCCAAAAGATCTGGACACATTCAAAATAATTTGTAGTACTTCAATCTCCAGCAGATTGTATAGTGAAAATTTTCTACCCTCTCACATTTAAGTGTACAAACAATCTACTAAAATTTATTTTAATAAACATTTAAAGTTAATATTTTAAACTAAGCGTTTAGGCATCCGGAACATTTAATCAAAAATTTTGAGAAAGCAACGTGTGTGAACTATAAGCGCAAATCCATATCGAAAAGCGGCCAAGTGCGAATATGATTTTAAACGAAGGGTTCCGCACCACCATATAGTATGCAACAATTTTTATTTTACGACTATACGAAGATACGGTTAAATAAATCGATGATAAGTAATGTTGTCATACGACACGACATCTAGTAGTAATTTTTTAATATAATGTAAATGCTCGACATCGGTTCAAAGACAATTCAAATGAAGAAAGGGCATTTATCAAACGATCATTTATGAAAAAAAAGGATTCTTGATGGAGACATGTGTGAATAAATGATTCCGATTATTTTTTTTGGCAATTTCGGGCGAGAAATACATCTCCAAGCGATGACAAGTTCATTCGAAATTCGTTGACTTATGCCAGAATATTCTGTGTTACAAGCACTTGTCTTCCTGTTAATGTTTAGATGATACATCGCTGTTACAGATGGACAGATAGACGGGCGTACAGCGTAGGTTAAGTCATAGGGTTCCGTTGGCAACCTTTGGATACGGCACTCTAAAACTGAAAATATTCACGATATAATATACATATATATATATTTTTATAACTGGTTTGTGTAAGATCTTAATTCTATGGTCAACTAATAAACTTACGCAAAACCTTGCTTCTAGCATTATACATTCGGGGCATTGCTATTCACTCGCGAGAAGAGTGACCTTAAATGGGAAAAAGGCAGATATCACAAGAAACGCGGTCAGAAGATTACAGAAGTTGTTGTGCCACAGTTTCCAGCGTTTCCTGCTTTATCTTCACGTTTGCAATAAAAATGAGATGATAAGTTAGAGATATTGCATCATCGGGGACCTTATTTGTTTTTGGATATCAAGGCCGTACCAGAACGTGAAGTCTTAAAGGCGGTTGTATCTTGTTTTTTTTACATGTAAGGTGCTCTGCACAAGCATTTGCTTGATTTTACGAATAATTTCTTATTAAGACTACCAAAAAGACTCACTGTGGCATCAACTTAACAATAAATTCAACAAACGTGCTAGCTCTGCTTTATAAATACCACTAAGCCCCGCACCGAAGCCATGTTTACGTACTTTTTGAATAGACTTATAGCCACGAAAGACCCTGTTTTGGTTTTAAAGCCCCAGGGGCAGTTATTGTCACCCTGTATAAGCGTGGCCATGTGTTGGTTCTTCGTGCACTATTCAATATTTTTCAACAACTAAAAGTCAGAAAATTATTTTTGAGTGGTCACTGTGTCACCTTTCCTCAACCATATCTCGCCAAGGTCCAAATCATCAATTTATGGACACAACAATTTGTGTATCATACCTCGGTTTTGCCCTCCGTTGATTCTTGCCACCCGTCCAGTGTCTTTTTGGAAGAAAAATGAGCCAAAAATGCCACCACACCAACATGCATTGGCTTCGCTATGACTCTCTGTGGATATTCCGAGTCTCAAAGACGTCAATATTACTTGCCGCTAGAAAAAATACGCCTGCTTGGAACCCATTTTAAAAAGGCCCGATACGCCTGATCTGCTGCTACATGTCTCATGTACCATTCGCGTTTGTATTAACAATTTTAAGGGTACCCATATCCCCTTGAACTGCTTATTATTATTCAAAAAAAAGAAACAGAACATATTTGGAAGTTACAACTAACAAGACTTGTTTATTTCTAAGCACACTCAAAACCCAAGGACCATGTCTATGAAAGCAATCGAACAATTCTTATTTGGCTTCTGAAAACTGTAAAAAGGAACTACTATTTCTCACGAATTCCGTAGCAATTATTCACGCAAAATTTATTTTCTATTGCTTTCGTCACGAAACAAATTAAAATCAATTTACAAAGTGCCAAATAGCGGGGGTTATGGAAAAGGTAATCTTCAGAACCACCTTCACTGACCTTCGCTCTACGCCTCGTCGTTCTTCCTGCCAAAATTAAGCTTGAAAATAAAATCCCAAAAAGGTATAGTTTTCGTAGCGAAAAAAAATAAATCCATAAAACTTGTTCCATTCGTCCTAAAATAGAAATGAAGAAGAAGAAGAAAAGGGACGAAAGAAAAAAATATAGCAATAAACACGAACTTCTTGATTTATTAGCAAATAACGTGACTATCACGAACCCTACAGCTAACGCCGCCGGCAGGTGGTATAACTCATGGGGATGGCGCACGACTTTAACTCTAGAAAGGGAACAGCTTAAGCAGCTAAATTTAACGTTAACCTCGTCGTTTCGTGACAAGTTTGACATCCATCTACCCTCCGCGTAGTGCCAATTCGAAGGGTATTCGCACTAATGTCAAAATAAGGATGAACTGATAGTCCCACACACGAAAATAAATTAGGTCTTTCCGTATGCTTGCGAATGTTTATTTCCATTTTATGTGATTTTTTGAATTCACAGAAAATGTAGGGCTGCAAAAGAAACTCGCAAAAGGATATTTATTTAAGGAATAACAAGTAACTTCAGTGCTCCTTAACCTTCTAAGCTCTCTATTAAGTAAAATAAGATCAATTTAACCCTTGTCTTATGTTTGCTTAAGAAGACCCTTGAATCTTTGTTTGTAACTCGCTTTTCGACATTAATCTCTTCGGGGGTAACAACTCTCCAAAATATCAAACTCTTATCACAGCGTCTACATCGAGTTCCATTTATTTTTCACATAAGTTAAGACTCAACCTGGCTGCTCCAATCTCCGTATGACTTTCGAAATCCAGGTCATCTGTCACTTTTGTTTAAACGTTGCTGTGCTTGTCGTCGTGCCCCGAACCAAGTGTATTCGAAAACAAATCAACAGGATCATTAATTTTAAAACGATACTATCTTCAGGATATTTATAGTCCTTCATTAGGTGTAAGGAATCTACCTGAGGACGGATGGTGGAACACCAGCTCAGAATTAAAAGGCCCAAACTCAAAAGTTGAATGTTGTTTTCGAGAGGAGAATCTAGTGACAACTTTATAATTGGAATTCGAGTGGTAGGATATCCTTTTGGGTTTAATTGTATTATTATTGTGACAAGATAAGTTTCAGTTTGGTTTTGTTTTATGATTTCCCTTTAAGTGAACAAGACATAATATGCGTGCTTAAATCCGTTTTTACCTTATGGGGGGTCAAATTGACTCTAGTAGGGAGTCCGTTTATATAAGCGACTCCCTAACGGAGTCAGATTGATCTCTTTAAGGCTATTCAACCTAAAAAGAAGTGGAATTCTATTCGATTGAGTGAGAAATAAGAATAAATTAGTGTTTTTGAGTTTCTCATATGATTTCCCCATTCAATTTGTTTTTTTTCGAATTTCAGTGTTTTTATTTGAAAATTTTTTTTAAGTTGATCCAACTTCCAAAGAATCAGAAATTCAGTGTAAAAATATTAATCTAGATTTATCTTAAGCTTTAAGAGATATTCAAGAAGTCCAACGGTCTTGCTGCCAATTGAAAACTCTTTTTGACTGTCTTTTTGAAAAACTTAGGTTATAATTTCAATTTGTTTCCGAAATTTCTGAAACAACACAAAGAAGTCTTTACTAGACTTAGGCATCTCTGTAGATGTTGAGGAAAGTGTGCTTGCTAGTAAACACACTCGTGCTGCAGCGAAGTCTATCAGGTTTAGTTCGTAAAAGGAGGTGCTAATATGTAAGCAAATTTTTCGAATATATTATCGTAGCCAAAACATAAAAATCGAGAAAAACAAATCGTGATTTAGACAAGAGAATTAAAAATCTACGAGGGATCTAGTCGAGGAGCTGGGTGGTTAGTTACCTTTTAATTAAATCGATTAATAAGACCCAAGCTCGAATTCCGAAAAAATACAATTTTCGAATCTAGTGCAGTCACCATTAACCATTAGAATCACATCAATGGCGCTATCACTGGATTGGTCAATCAGTCATAGTACTTTCATAAAACGAGTCTTGCTGTAGTGGTTTGTGAATCGGCTAATGTATTTCTTAGTTCGTGGTTCTGTTTTGTGTACATGATCTATTAATGGCTTTGCTATGAAGGCAATTTTTCCAAAAACATAACCTTCAAGTACATCAACTTATGTCCAATAAATTCCTCGAATGAGGTGAAAGATAGGGCCATATGAAATTCTCCGTTTCAATTCGGACTCAAACCATGGTGCAAATGAAATAAAATACATCTGAGTTTCAAACCACTACAAGCAATCATTCATTCTTCTGCTCTACATACGCAGAGGACAAGTATAGTAAAATCAGTCCTTTTAAGAGCGAGCAAATTATTATCGCCACCTTCGGGCAAATGCGTGGTACGAGTAGCTCATTTGAAGCGCAATCGTGGAGACCAATTTTTGACAATTTTGTAGGGCAACTGGGGCAGTATATCACCAGTAACACGGCGAATGTTGACTTTTTAATCGTCCAACGTCTCAGGTTTAGCGGCATAGATAAGTGACTTCACATACCCCCAAAGAGAGTTTTCTAAAGGTGTGAGATTGAAAAATGGTGGAAGCCAGTTCACAGGTCCTTTTCGCAACCTGCGCTAAGTAAATGTTTCCCGAAATAAATGTATGGTGCCAAGCGCCGTGTTGCATGTTTCGCCATCTCGTTGAAACCAAAGCTCTGACACATCAATGCAATTCAACTGAGGAACGAAGAAGCCAGAAATCATGTTTCTATAACGCTCTCCATTAAAGAAATATGGGACGATGATTCCATCAGCCGATAAGGCACGCCAAACAGTGAGTTTTAGTATATGTGAGGGCGTCTCGATAAAGGCTTCTGGGTTTTCAGCACTCGAAATTCGACAAATTTGCAAGTAGGCATATCCATATAACAAAAAATGGACTTCATTGAATTACAAAATTTGGCGTTGAAAATGAGGATCGAGCTGAATCATGTTTTCGGCCCATTCAACGCATAAAATGGTCATGCGGTTTCAACTCCTGCTCAAGCTGGAATTTATGAGCGAAGATCGTTCCCTAAAATCGTCCACAAAGCGGACGGGCATAACTCCAATTCCTGTGCACGGTTGCGAATCGACTCATTCGGCACTCAAGCGCAATAAATTCTTCTTTTCGCATTGTAAGTCATCTTAAGGGATGCGCATTTTCCACTAGAATGTATTTAATGTGAAAACTATTCATCATGTTGCGAATGACTTACTGATGGATGATAATGTCGACGGTAAAACCGACTTAACGCACGATAAATTTAGCGAACTGAACCATGGTTTTAAAAAAAAAATTGCACAATTCGGACGCGTTGTTCTGGCAAATCAAATTACACCTGTCAAATTGAAAAACACCCTTTATCAAAAATTCGCTGACAGGCTGATATTCTGACCATATAAATGAAAGTTTCTCATGCCATACGCTGTGACATGAAGGTCTTGAGCCTCTGTGAGTTGTCCAACTGCCTGTGACTTATCTTCTAGATTCTACTAGATCTGCCAATCCAAAGGTCATTGTTTTCCCTTCATTTCACGTATGTTTTTCATGCCATTTCGGAACGTTGCTCTATCGTTCCATTTGGGGTTAATCGAATCTTGCTGGTGTGCTTCCTTTTTCGGTCATACCTCATTCCGCGGACTATTTGCTGTCAGGTCTACTTACAATGGTTGCCTATACATCGAACGGAGAAGAACTATGTTCCTCTATTGTGCAAATATCGATAACGAGTTAGAGTTTGCTCAAAAAACTGTCAAACAAACTCGGCTTCATATTCCAGTGAGAGCTACGGCTTGACACTTCAAAGAAGCCTGGATTTGGAGAGCAATTCTACTACCGACGTTTAATGCGGTGTGTACAATTCCTGTTTGAAACTTGTTTTCAATTATCCTACAACAAATCAAAATACGATACTTTCCAAAGCTACTGTTGATGACTTCCAAATTAAGCTCCGCCTCTACTTATGCTTGAATATGTCAAGTAGTAGTGGTAAAGATTTCGACTTTCAAAATTCCACTGGTCCTGAAAAAAAGCCATAACTTTTTCATCTGTCCTACGCTTGTGGTCAATTCTGGAAAGCATTTGACTAGACAAATGTGTCCATTAAAAGAAAAACATTGTTCTACCTACATTTTCGCAAAAAGAAAAGCTGAAGAATCATTGAACAACATTAGCCTGCAGTAAAGTTTTCATAGTGAAGGATTCACTGGTACTCTGATAACTTATCTCATCAATAAGTTGAGCCATTCTCTGAATCTTTTCCTAGAACCGTAGCACTTGATTTTCAAAAGCATTTCGCAGGCTCCTCAGACCTGGATTTGAAACCACGGGACAGTTTCAAGTATTAAATTAACCATGTTAATGCAGGTGTACCACAGGGCTCCGTTTTATATCCCATTCTTTTTTTAATTTTCGAAATTAAATGAATTATGATTCATCCGAACAAGGGTAAACCGGTTAGAAGATAAAGCAAAATGTCAGGTGTAACCAACTGGAAACTGGAAACAACTTAAGCCCAAAGTCACTAAGAAGTGGACTTGGAATGTCAAAATTCAAGTTCAAAGGTTGTTGATCTAAAGCCACGTGCACGGTTTCTCTGGATGTGTACAGCAAGAGCTCAATGGAAGCAGCTTTTAGGGTGATTTTGATTTATTTTATATTTATCTACACTGTCTCAAAAGTCTTTTGAATTTTTAAAGTCACCAAACTTTTTTGGGAGGTTACTTTTACTATTTACGCGTTTCGTATGCAAACATCCTTTTACAAATGTTTATCGCTCACAAATCAATCCATTCCCATAAAAGCATGTATGTTTATTTTTTTTTTGGTACATATTTGCATAGGAATACGGTTGAGAAGTTGGAAAAGTTTTCCGCTTAGTAATTGATCACTCGAGTCAGTTTTTCCGATTCAAGCGGATGGCTGCCGATACGAACCCTTCTATTTGCATACAACCCTTGATATCACTTCAACGAAATTCGAATCCAAATGGAAATCCATTTCAGTTTGGCTCCATCACTCCGGGTCATCATTTTTATTTTCGGACCAAAATCAAACAAAACCAAAGTCAAGAGCAATCGTCCCTCCCACTCTCATTTGGAATCCTTTTTCAATATTGACATTTACAGCTCTGCTAACTCTGCAATCTTTTAGCATTCGCATCGATTGGCAAAAATAAAAAAAAAAACAATAGAAAACCTTTCAAATATCAACATTAATTCTTTATTTATATGCAAACCTTTTAATATCCTTTTTGTCCTGTGGTTAGAGTCGTATTAAAAAAGAAAATCGCCGGGCGTGTGTTAATTATCTCATACTCGTACTTGTACTCGTATGGTGATGGCATAATTAGAAATCGCATTTGTTTTGGGGAACAAAACGACAATAATTATCCTTGCGGGAGTGGAATGTCCTTGGGTTATGTTCGTATTATTCTGCGAGAAGCATTCATACGCAAAACAAGAACGTTGGTTATTTCGGTACGTTTTGTGCAGTCATTGAAACATGTGTACGCACAGGAGCACTTTCGCAAGATGGCTTCTTCTCATTTGTATAAAAGTCCATTGAATTACGCTAACGCATTTGTACTGGAGACACACGTTAGTTGGTGAGGTTTTAGTACGTATAATCAAGTTGAAGATTGAGTGCCATCTGGAGGCGGTCTAAACTTATGTAAAGTCATCGTTCTGGAACAGCTTTCAGGATGTGCGAGGAGTAAATTCTTTATGCCAGTTTCAGGCAGCAAAGTGAGTATGGGTATCCTTTTCAAAACAGGAGTTGTTATGAACATTTTAAACACGTGAGTGGCATGGCGTTCTGGCGACTCTCTACTTTAGCTTAGAGACACGGAATGGCTTTTCAAAAGAGCATGTCAAGGTTGTTTTCCTTTATTTCGTGTTCAGCTATTGAGGGACAGACTTTTGTTGTTTCAAAGAGAAGGTCAGTTCCAGGTCAAAACATATACAAGTGAAACAAAAATTTATGAAAGGATCTGACACAAAGAGATCTTTCGAGATAGATATGACCAGAGCAGCTGCTGTTAAGGAAGTCATCAAATCGGTCCAATGTTACACCACTTTTTTCAGCATCGAACTTATTTTATCAAAACTTCGCAGAGTTTTGGGTCCGGCATGTGAAACCACACCAAAATTTTTTTGTAATTTAATTAAAATTACATTTTCGCTGCATACCCATTTAGCCACAACTTTTCCTCAAAGTCTTCTAGGGACAGAGGTGGGCGAGTTTTTAAGATCTGCGTCGGATCGATATGTTTGGATCCTTGGCATTTGGTTCAATATTATTCACGAGAAGAAAGGATCTTAGACTAAGCCAAACTTTAATTCAAATCTTCACGATCTCTTGTTCAAGTTACTTAGACAAAGCTTCTCGACATCCGCGATTGCTTGATCTTCGATCTTTTTTTGGGTTTCAAAGCAAATTCTAAAACGGAGCTAAGTCATTCTGGAATTATTACACTGCTTGTGGAGTTCGCGGTAGTACCTTCTGTTCTCGCAAATATGAGCTTATACCGGTCTGAGAATTTTTTCCCCATGCGTCCCTATTTTGCTGTCTTGCTTGCCCAACGTTTGGTTCTATCTGAAAGAACTAGCAAAGATGATTTTAGTCCTTTGGGTTATGTGTTTTTATCCCATCATTTTGGACAAACCGAAGTAGTGTCCACTGCATAGGGTGAGCTCTTTATATACCTGTGAGTGAAGTTTGTATATATCCCGAGATAGATAGAGCTGTCATTAGTCATGTTTTGACAAAGTTAGCTTCAGACGTATCTTGGTGTCTGGTATACTATAGGTTTTCATCTACACCAGCTCAAATGCTTTAATTCGTTTGAGTCTGCGAACAATGTTTGTGTTATCCAGGAGCTGTCATGCTTCCATATAAACATACTCTTGGAGTCTTCCTTCGTGTCTTCTAGCATTTTATTTTATTACGTTGGTGACAAGATCCACTTTCTCTTCCTTAGTACCTTGTTCTGGAATCGTTGGATAATTTCCATGTTAGTCATTTTAGTACAGCCCCAAAGCTGGATGCCATTGTAACATACCGATTTTAAATTTGCTGGTATAGTAAAATCTTATTGTGCGTTGAAAGAACTGAATTTATACCTACTAGCCGATACATCTTTCTGTATTTAATTCCTAGTTCTTTTTTTTTTCTTGATGTGCTCTTTCCAACGAACCTAACCATCTACGGTCATGCTAAGGTTCTTCGCTGTGTTTGAATATGGTACTAATTGTCGGATGATAGTGATTGGTATGTAGTTCAGCCTTTTGTTGGTGGAGTCAACATGGGCCGACTTAATTTCATTTAGTTTAATGCGCTATTGTTTTGTCCAACTATGTATTTGGTTGACAGTAAGTTGAAACTTTTGTTTTGATTCCTCGTTATCCTTCCAGGATTGCAGTGTCGTCAGCGAAGGTGGCTATAGTATACTGTATTGTTTTCAAGCGTTTGGAGAGCCCTGGTGTAGAATAAGCTTAAGACTGGTCCCAGTACACTGCATTGAGGTACTCCCGCTTTGATTTCTTTAATTCAGAGTAGCCCTCTTGCTTTATTCTGAAGAACCTATATTCAAGATAAGAGTCCATGATTTTGGCATGTTGCTTAGGGAGGAGAATTTTTAGCTTTTGAATAAGTCCCTCATGCTAAACTTTGTCAAAAGCCTGTGACACATCCAAGAAGAGCGTGGAGCTGACATTTTTTTCTTCTAATGTCTTTTCAATTACTTGAATTATCTTATGAATTTGATTGATCATCGAATGTTTGTTTCGGAAACCAAATTGATAATAAGGAATCAAGTTCTTCCTTTCCATGGTCGCGTTCAACCTTTTAACTTATATCTTCTCGAAGACCTTATACTTAATAGGTAATAGCGAGATTGGTCTATGTGATGCTGTTTCGTTAGGTAGTTTGCCTGGTTTTAGGATCATTAAAACTTCTGCAATTTTCCACAAGCTGGGTACATATTTTAGCCTGAAGATTATATTCATAACTTCAGTTGGCGTTGTAAGTATTATTTCCTCATGTTCTTGTTCAACTACTTCCGCTGCTATTTCGCTTTCATTTACTCGATGAGGTTGAAAAATATTTTCGAGATGCTCTGCAAAATTATGAGCTTTATCTTCATTGCTCTGAGTCCACCTCCCATCAGGTCTTTTTATTGGGAAAACCCGCATAATAGGCCACTTCATGCTTTTGGTTTCTTTCCATAAGGAATCAACAGTATTGACATCATTACTTACTTTCCTGAAGTAGGTATTTACTTCACTTTTCCTAAGCTATTTAATTTCTCTTCTTATTTTCTGTGTAAGGGTGTTAAGAAGAGGTTTATCATGAGAGGCTCAGGTTTGTTGCGATTTAGTTTTTGCTCTTCTTATTTCCACTACATGTTCTTTAATCTGTATGTGATAAATCCTTTTGTTGTTCGTTAAATTTGCGGTGTGTTTTGCCAGGAAGATTGTTAAACATCTCTAATGAATTTTTGCAATTCTTCATTTAACTGTTCTGCATTTCGTAGGGGGGTCGTTTGGTTGATTTTGCCTTCTAAAGATTGTCTAAAACCATCTCAATCAGTGCGTTCGTTAATCAATGTTGATTAAGATTCTTTTTGAACTATATTTTTGTTGATTTTTTAGAGTATATGTGTGTGATCAGAACTCAGGTCCTGACTTTCATTCTTTTTCTATATAATTGTTCTTAATTATGAAGAAATCAATAAGATTTGTTATTTTATTTGGATCTGTTGGCCAATATGTTTCTACGTTTTTTTTTGCATTAAAGTCATCACCAATTACAAATCAATTTCCCAGTTCTTTAAAAGAATTCAGGTAATCTTCTTTTGACGTGTCTTTTGGTAAGCAGTACATTGCAACGACACTAATTGAATACTTTTTCTTGAATTTTTTCTATTTCATATTTCAATTCTTCATTATGGTGAATAATTTTTCTTATTATGACGGCACTTCCTCCTTTAGCATCATTTTCAGGGTGTAAAGTGTGGTTAGTTTTTTCCGATACTAAGCATATGTCAACCTTTTCTGTGTCGAGACTACCCAAACTTGAACAAAATATTTTGCCATCCATTTCGAGAATCGACTTTCAATTCAAAAGCGAGATTTGGTCTATTATCGATTCACCAGAAACGAAGCCAAATGGCATTCGCCGATGTGTGTGTCGTAAATCGTCTTCTGATTTAAATACAAATGCCTGGACAGTTATTTCAAAAATAGTAGGTTCGCATTTTTCGTAAATATATCGTATGGACGTTCTAATGCATTGTCAGGCACGCTTTTGACCTCTCAAACCTGACAGATTATCTGTTTAATGCTTTCTACTAGAACATCTCCGCCATAGTTATGCTTCTAAACTGTGGCCACACCCAGTTCTTCAACAGTGATTGGGAGGACTACTTCAGCAGCTTCACTCTCTGCTTCCCTGCGGATCGGTGATAATACAACTTGAGTTTTAATATGACTCAAAAAACCGACAGAAATTTGATTTATGCAAGTGGGTGCTGAGCACCAACCGTTTTATAAATAAACCTACTTCCATGCGTCCAAGCCCGTGAATCTCATTCCACATTCGTGTTAAGCGGCTTAAAAGCGAATTATGAGAATTCCTTTGGAGTGTGACGCTGAAAGTCATGTGGGCATGTCATAAAAACGCTAAAATATGGAAAGGCAAAAGACGTCACTCCGGTGTTGAAGCCAGTCAATTGATTTCGTGGTGTTTTTGTCTCCTATGTTTTGAATCGGTATATTTTGAACTCTGACCAGCAGGCTTAAGATAGTTTTAGGAGCGCTTGTTCACACATGGGAGTTGTACTCAAGTTTTATGCGATCGTAAGCCTCGTTTATGGCAGCCAAGTTAGAGGTGGTGAAATATTTCTTGCACCACTTCAAGAAACTAAGACACTTTGCGGCAATTCGATTATTTGGTCATTTCAACTTCAGCAATGCAATTTTGTGTTTGAAGCTCAAAAACTACGT
The DNA here is from genome assembly GCA_963555765.1 of Orthonevra nobilis. Lineage (NCBI taxonomy): Eukaryota > Metazoa > Arthropoda > Insecta > Diptera > Syrphidae > Orthonevra > Orthonevra nobilis. The sequence continues at coordinate 59,025,318 of OY743225.1, read as the reverse complement.
GAACTTTCGTTAACTATACCTATGGTAGGTAATGATAATGACATGTCAAGGAACTGATAATGCCAAAGAAGAGCATTACTGAGACATGATCACCGATTTTTCAAGGCCAGAAATTTAGGAGTTTTACCCGAAGAGGCTACGGCAACACTACGTTCTTTCAAACGTGTAAAAAGTCGTTTTGATGTTAATGCTTGGCAAAAAAATGCTGCGACTTGAAGCCATGGTTCTTCTTTTACAGAGCCGTATTAATCACCTAACTATCTAGACGTGATTCAGGCACTCATACAAAAATGTAGGTAAGGCTAAAAGGTCAGCCAAGGCAGGCAAATGAATGACAGAGTATGCCGTAATTAATCGGAAGGTGGTTCCGAACCCAACCCACACCAACGGATCCCTTTAATTAAGGCTACGCTGGCCATCCACCTGTTAAGGTAGACTTTCGCTAGATGTGATTTACTTTAGCCGGTATAACAACAATTAGTAAAAAAAATATTAAGTCAAAAATAAAATGTGTTACCATACAAAAAACATGTTCAAAAAAAGCCTCATTTTCACGCCCAGAAGAAGACTATCAAAAAATTCAAATTAATTTTGAAAGCAATTCAATTTTACACCAAAAAGCAAGTTTAAAAATTTGAAGAAGATAAAAGTGGCCGGTGGTAAGTGTTCGACTAGTAAATGCCCGCTTTTTTGTACTCTTTTTCTTTAATAAAAAGAAACCAACAAATGGCGGCCCTTTAAAAAAGCTGCCATGATTCAATTTCAATAATTTCCTGTCTCAGTAAAGTACAATTAAAGTGCAAGGGAAGGGTCGAGGTAAAATTTGTTACTTTACAAGATATTATTCGCCCGAAAAAAAGAACAGAACAAGACTCGTCTGCTCCCGTTTGAATCCTTGCTATATACAAACAAAAAGCACCACAAAATACGTATACATGTTTCAGTCTAAGGCAATCCCTCTAAGTAACAACACGAAGGTCATTATTGCCACTCCGACTTCCACTCGAGCCTACTTTCAGACTAATCCGCTTTGTCTATCAAAACGTCGACTCGCATTGTTTGCCTTTAATGCCTCGTCAGTAAAAAAAAAAAGAAACGTTCCCTTCCAAATGAGTATTTACGGCATGAAGCATCGATATAAACATTTCCGACCGAGGTTTGTGTTTCCACTCCGAAGGATTTTCCCGATTTTCGTAGGATTTACACTTTGCAGATAGGTGCAGGCCTTAGTTATTAAAGACAATAGGCTCTCGCCCTGAAAACGAATCCTGAACCAACTAAATTTGTTTTCCCTTCGCAAGGGGGAAAGTTTCTCGTCTCATTTCCGATGAAATGTTGTTAATTTGTGTTTTTGTGTGCGAAACGTAGCTGTAAGTTGGACACATGCAACCATCGAAGCGTTGTGCCTTGTCGGTGGTTTATCAGGACGATATAAATCGACAAACAACAAGGATAAGGGTAAAAGTTTTGTGTACAATGTTATTTGTTTGCCAATCACGTGAGATACATTAGAGAGGTGTGCTTTGCACGAATCAAGAAAAAGTTATGTTCTGCTTAATAATTTAGACACTGAGTTGGAAAACAAATCGCATAAGTTAGGTGGCCCTAGGACTGTTTGTTTCAATTTTACCAAGTTTTGTTCGCAAAATATGAGCGAAAATATATCATGTAAGCGATCTATGATTAATGGTATACTCCGATATATGGCGATAAGATACTGACTTGTATATTTTTGAGGTATTTTTAAAGTGTTGTTAACATCATTTCGGTTCACGGAATTTAAACAAATTATTCAACATTTTAATTGATGCAGTTGAATCATGCAGTTGAAAAATTACTTATGCTGGAACATTCAATTTTTAGCAATCATAAAACTGATTAAATTAAATTTTCATAATTCAATTGAATTCGCTTCATGAATGAAAAAAAAGAAAATTAAATAGCTTGAAGTCAGTGAATTCAACTATAATTATTTTAATTCGTTAAAAGAAAGCGGGGTTCATTTTAATATAACGTGGTTCTGTAGTGAGAACAGATTTCTGTAATGCGTTTTCGCTCCAACATGGATCACAAAATGTGGAAATAATCTTACAGCAAAGAAATGGGGCTTCCTATCAAACAAATGAAACACTACTTTTCATCTAAACCACCGTGGTGAATACAACTATCCTCATTTGAACTCACTCTGGCCGAATATAATAAAGCCAACACTGATTGTCGTATATTCTAGTCCTTTTTCCTCGAAACTATGACCGAACTTAAATCCACAGGTTGGAAGCCTATTTTCACAGACGGGTCCAAATCAATGCACACAACCTCCTTCCCTGTTACTTTGGAAAATGGGTCGGTGTTAAAAACCGGAATTTCACCAGAAAACGCATCTATCTTCACTGTAGAAGCATTCGACTTACTCGAAGCAGCAAAGATATCAATAGAACTTCGTGATAATGCCATATTATGCACCGACTGTCTATCTGCTTTGACTGCCACTCTCAGCCCAAACCACAATACCGACCTTAAAAGCCAGATTAGAGATATTCTTGCCAAATATACCCACGAAATAAAACTAATGTGGATTCCAGGCCACTCGGGGATACAAGGGAACGAGTTTGCTGACATCGCCGCAAAGTCGTGCAATAATGTGCCTGTTTTCAACTTCAATATATTTTCGAAGCTCAATTTACAAAAATAAATATCGCGAAAGCTTAAAAAATGCCGACTCTTAAATTGGTCAAGCTTCCAGAATTGAACACATGCCGTACCTTCATTTACAAACGTAAAATTGAATTAGTTTCATACCACCGAAAACTTATTTCGAGACAAATCAAACTTTAAATCTGATCACAGAATAAACTTCAGTGTAGATGGTTAAGAAATAGAACAAGCCGAACAAATAAGGTACTCAGGTGTAATGATTGTCTCAAAATCAAAATGAACATATTAAGTTAAGTATAAAAAAAAAAATCAATATCGTAAATTCACCGCGTACTCCATCCTACAACAAGTGAATTCATTAAATTCATTAAATGCAATCATTCAATGCTTGATTAAAGTTTTCTGACTGGTAACTAATGTTTAATTAAATCCCAGTCTTTTTCAGCAACAAAAAAATTCAAATCATTCCGGATTCAATAAAACTATGCAACTATGCAAATAGAATGCAAACATACGAGTGGAAAAAGCCAAAACCAACCAACATATTTTCAAGTACTTCTTGCCTCTAAAAAATGAGGCGGGAGTTTGGCTCCGAATACTTTTTTCATTGCTCTTAAATTTGACGGAACACTATAATTTGACAGAGTGTATCTCTGTTTTACCAATTTCAATATTCAATCTGTAAACTCTTTTAAAAGTTCAAGATAGAGCAGCAATTATGGCGTCAAAAATCTTGTGCTTCGAAATTGTTATTATTGACATGTAGAGAAGCAATACATGCCTGAAGAACATGGAATCACATCGTGGTTATACTTCTGCTTTCACCCTGAGATATATCAAGCTGTGGCCGATCGCACATATCATTACAGTGCCGTATGATGTTACAGCCAGCTCAAACATCTGATGGGAATAAACAAAATTTGTATTTTTGATGCACGTTGTATCCACATGAAATGCACTTAGAGCCATTGCATCCCTTCAAAGTGACTGTTTGGTGCGGCATTTGTACTTTTTATTTTTAGGCAGCCGACAACATCACCGTAACATTGTCTCAAGCATTTTTTGCTCCAGTACAACAACAGTTTCCGGGTCGTGTGATCTCCCATTTTTGATATTTGAACAGGCCGGTTAGATTGCCAGCCCTGAAGACACCATTCTTCTTCTTTACAGACTTGTTGAAGTGTCCCATTTTCACCAACAAACCCTCCACTTACAAGTCTTGATAGCCAACATTGAAGTAGAAATCACAAGAATGGAGCCAGATTTGTTGCGAGAAATATTTTTAAATGTCGGAAGAAAGGCACGAAAAATCTCCTAAGGGGGAGATCATTGGGCCGATACCCCACCCCAAGGAGGATGAATGAGGTCTTTATAATAAGAATGCGTTTTTAAAAATCGCAACTCAAAGTCTGTCAAACACCGTTCATTTGCTTCTTAAATATAACGTAATCTTTTCAGCTGAAACTAATGCGTTCCAGACAATAATAATTGGACATTTCATGTGTGTGTCCGACTTACTAACCAAGTGACGTCTGAAAATGACTCATGAAAGAACGACAATGGAATCCACGTGCCTCACTTTACAACACCAATTTCCTCTTCTGAACTTTGAAGTGTTGAGTACGTGCGAAGAACAGGTCGCCCACGCAAATTAAATGAGAGGAGTGACATGCTCATTCTAAACACTATCCGGAAAAATCCAAAAAAGAATTGTCCTACAATCAAACAAATAGTCACGGATACATGCAGCTCAGAGGTCAGCACGCATACGAAAAGAAACCGTCCTTAAGTGAAATGAATAAGAAAAAACGTAAAGAACTTTGTCTTTCTGGAAGAAATTTGTGTTCACCGATGAGAGCAAGTACAACATTTTTGGCCACCATGGTCCTTCACGAGTTTGGCGAGCGGCACTGAAATTGGAAGTTCAAAATCTACGAAGAACAGTGAAGCACGGTGTAGGTAGTGTTATCGCGTGGGGAGCATGGCCTGGTCCGGCGTAGGAAAGCTGGTTTTTATTGAAGGTTACAAAGATCAGCACATGTATCTTGACATACTAAAAGAAAATCTACGCACATCAGTTGAGAATTTAAGTTTGGATCCCGGCTGGATATTTCAGCAAAATAACAACCCTAACAACACCGTTCGAAAAGCTAAGGAATGGTTGTCATACCATGCTTCAAGACAAATGAATTCTCCACCACAGAGCCCGGACTTAAACTCAATACAGCATTTATAGGAATACTTGGAAAAACAACTACATAAACACCGAATCTCGTCAAAAGCAACTCTGAAGGAAGCTCTCCAAATAGAATGGGATCGAGAACCCGAATATTTTACGCAAAATCTGGTCCCTTTTGTGCCACGTCAACTACAAACTGTCCTTCTATCTGGTAGAGGCCCAACAAGATACTAATACCGAAACTTAAATTTAAGTGAATTATTCCTTATTCAACTACTAAGAAATTTAAAATGAATTTCAATTTAATCTAAAATTTAAAAAACCCTTCGTTTTTATTCTGATTCTTTCACCTTTGTCCTTTTTAGAGTAAACTGTAGGAACCGAACACCCTTTCTACGGTTCTAATTCAAGGTTTTTAGCTTACAATTTTCAAATGAAGAAGTGCTAATTTCAAATCTGCAGAAATCTTTCTTGGCGGACCAAGAAAGTCCGTCAGTTCTCTTCATATTCATCTAGAACGAACATGACCCTTTATTCTATACGATTAATGTGCCCCAATTCCTTCAAATTCAATTCCTCGCAAAGCGTTCAATAATTTGTATACTTCCTTAATAAACAACGTCAATTTATTAGCCAATTCCTTCTTACTTTACTCTAACCCAAGAAAAAGAAAAAACAAATCCCACACAATTTAATCATCCCAACAGAATCTGACAAATACGAAAATCTTAATACTCTTCCTAACCAACATCAACCGACAGACAAGGAACAAAACATAAAGAGAAACTATCCTTCTCAATCGATTAGAGTTTATCCTTTCGCCTTCATCGTCGACCAATAAAGTAACTAGCATCAGAAAATACACTAAACCTTGCCAATCGATATTCCAATGCAATCCCTTTAAGGCTACTTCTCGGAAGACATGGAGTTCAATGAAATCAGTCCTGAGAAGAGGACACCCCATCGTCGGCCGAGAACGGAAAACTCATCAATAATTCCTCTTGATTCGACTCAAGTACCAGCAGACTACCAACTGACTATGTACATAAGGAAACTGTTCTGATCCTTAAAGAATCCGCATCGAGATGAAAAATTCAAGAGGATAACTTGTACATTTTTTTCCCTTTTTTTCATACTCAAACACACGTACTTATTTATTGCATCCGTAGTTTCTTGCATCAATCAATTTACTCAAAGCTTTTTGCATACTTGGTAGGTTTTTGAAAAAGTTGTGCTAATTTTCTTTGCATTGCCATTATCTTTGCAGTATAACATCAAGAAAAAGGAGGAAATCGTGGAACAAATGCCGCAGGAGGAACCAAATCCTTTAATGCGGAAAAAGAAGACGCCCGAAGAATTGGCTGCCGAAGCCGAACAGGAAGAGCTAGACGACTTTACAAGTAAGTCGATTTGCTTTTTTTTCTATTATCTCTCTCTCTATATAGATCCTTCTGTGCCTATATGTGTGTGTAATCCTTTTTGGTGTTTTAACTATCTTTACTACAATCTTGAATAATTTGAATTTATCATTCGACTCTTTCGAAAGGTAAATTCAAATTATTCAGTGTTTTTTTTTGTGTGACGGATTTTTGAGGTTGAAAAATACCACCGGAAACAGAGTAAGAACAAGATGTTCAGAGCAATTAACAAAAAAAAGAATAATTTCAGCCATATCCTTCGAACAGGAATGGATCCTTCTCACCGACCGACGAACTCTTTCATCTGCACTTTTTGTCTCTTCATCTTTCTATCCTTAGATTTCACGCTCTATCTATTTTTCCTAAATGTGTATATTCTCGTAGTGCTATTATGAATCTGTAAAACTATATTTCCATTCATTCCCATTCCATTTAGATACTTTTTTTTCATATTTATTTAAAAAAAAAACAATTCCATTGAGATACTTTCGTCGTGCATTACCCTGTGATCTATCCAAGCAGATAAATTATATGACAATTAATCAAGGACATTTTATACTGGTTAGAGTGACGAAAAAGCTCACCTGCCCCGTATGGACGCACTGGAGTGGCTAGTTGAGTGTCCATTTACGTCTACCGCACCGGCAATTATTCTGTGAAGTCTGATTGGACTCCATCCTGAGTGTTTTGGCATTCTTGTGATGGAACTCCAAGGATAAAATTGTATGCAAATAATTGTAATTGGAATCAAAAGTGTGTTCTAAATTTGTATAAGTTGGATGGACTGAAGCAGGATTGTAGGAAATTGGGGAATTCCATTTCGTATGTTTTGTAAATTGCTGTCAATTATTCGTTGGCATTTGGATTGTATGTTTTATAAATGCAGGATAAAGTGTTGGGATAAATGAAATTCATGCAAACTTGTGTAGACTGAATCTTTTCTTTTGTGAGTGGAAATGACACTATTCAAATATTTTCCACCGGAGATCTTGCAGGACTCGATTCAGGATCATTTTAAATGAATTTTTGGCACATGCCCGGCAGTAACTTGACAAAATTTCTGCTTTCAAGGCGTTAAGAGTTTGCAGAATGGAATTTAACATCGACAAGTCACACAATCTTGCTGGCCAGTTCACATCATCATAACGCGAAATAACTTGTTACCATGACGGTTCCTCATTTTCGAAAGGGTACGAACGCCAGACCGTCAAATAGCGACTTTCTATGGATCATGAGCCCATAAACGACAATTTTATTTATTTTCGTGTGTTTTGTCACCGAGAGACAAATGAGCCCCATTGCTGCTGCTGGTCATTCATACGCTTATGTTCCAGGACCCAATCGACCTTCCTTCCATATAAGTCCAAATATTGTCCACGCCATGAAATCAATAGATTTCGATCTTTTTCAACACTTTTATTTACGGCAGCTATATTTGCCGAAGTGCCAAGATTTCGAAGGTAGATGGAACCCGTAACAAAGCCTGTCTCTTCGCACTGTGAGCTTCGTACAATATCAATACAGTGGGAAATAGGTCACAAAAGGCGATCGATTTATCTTGGAACTTATTGACTTCAGTTCGGGTAGGACCTGTACCCCGAGCAACAAGTCTCTCGATACAACTCAATCCTTAACTTAGTACGTAGGCTAGGACTGAATTTGTTCCATTGACACTCGGAAGATTCGGAAACTCTTCGGGCCGAACCTTGTACTTCGCAAAGTGGAAACAAATAACCCGAACAATTTTTTGAAGCAACGAAGAACCAGGTGTCCAAGTTCTTGCGCTTTGGGCTTATAGCCTGATCGGGATAATCAATTTGGTCGTTCGAGAAAGGACTTTAGTACTCAATCACCCCCTAAGTCCAAAGAAACAGCAGCTAACTGAAGTTATCTTTCGTTTGATATCCGCGTATGTGTTGTAACCCGTTTTCTTCGAAGCTCGTAGACTACCTCGAATTTATATCTGCTTAAGGGGACGTTTTCTTCTATGCTGAGGGTTCTTTTAAGGGTTCCGTTCCCAATGGGATCCCATTTTTCACAGGTCTGTACGTGCTGAACAGCCACTTTTATGACGTAATAAAACTTATAGAAAGTAAAAAAAAGGGAGGTCTTCACACAAAAACTTGTTTTTTAAAATCGCAATTCAATTTCATGCCGTATATCTACGGTGGTACGGAACCCTTCGTGTGCTTATTTAACTCTCACTAAGTCGCTCTTTTTGTCAAAAGCAAAGATTTCGATTTGCTATCATTAAGCTTAAATCAAATCTCTGTCCCTTCGCTGACTGCTTGTTGCTTCAGGATAGATCATGCCAAACGCTTACGTGGACAAATTTCAAAAAATCGTACCGCTTGTGTTGATGTATAACTACGTGTCAGCTTCTTTTGTTCTGCATGACATTGGAAAGTGGTTTATCGTTGCCGTTTTTTAGCCATTTGCAAAAGTGTCCTTTCCAAATGTTCATCGACTGTATCACGTTTCCGTCTTCATCCATTCAGGCTACGTTTTTGGTCAAAAATCCTTGAGGATATACAACTTTCGACTAACTTACATGTCTTAAAATTAAATCGGTGGAAGTGGTGAGGGAGAAAAGTAAAACGCGCAAACTGATGTTAGAAGCAGCTTTCAAAAAGTGTGCTTGGCTCCTTAAATGAATCGGTAACACGCGAAACGTCTGTAGAAAGCAGTTCCTAATAACCTTAAGATTTTCTGTCGGAATAGCTTGGGGATTCAAAACAATATGAACAGCTGTTCTCCATGCCAAAAAGATAGAAAAGCTGTTTAAGGATTTGCGCCAGAACTTGAGTTGGATTTTAAGAAAGATTTAAGGGCCGAATCCTACAGTAAATTCTGTTCTATCACATCGGTGATAGCTCCCTGACTACTGACAAAGTCAATTCTTCGGTTGGCATGCCATTTTGCAGTTTCAAGTTTGTATCGACAAAATAAACGTTTGTAAAATTGACACCACTGAAGCAACGACTCAATTTGCCAAAACACAAAGTGCGCAAATGTGTTGGTTTCCTTTTAAAGGGTTTATAAAATATTCACGGAATTTTATTTCATTTAATTTACTGCTCTGGCTTGCTCGGCAGTGAACCATCTTATCGGCCTAATTTAACATATTATTTTCGATAGATTTAGCTTCCAATTCATGAATTGGTTGTCGGTGGCGCATCAGCTCCAAGTCTAGTCAGAACTACGTTTATTGAACTTAGTGTGGAACACATCGATTGTTAGAAGGCTTTTTAGGCTTGAAGCTCTGTCTTCCTGGAACCATTCCTCGTCCAAGTTCAAATCCTGAATTTATGGCCATTAAGAATACTCGATTGTCATGCCTCAGTAACGTTCACCATTGACTGCGTCTCGTAGGAAGATTGTTTAAATAAAACTCCAAAAACCACACCAAACAGTTTTATGTTCGGAATGCTTTGGTTTTCTATGACTACATGTCGATTTTTTGAAATAAAGATATATCGACTTGGCCTAATCTGAAAATATAATATTTTGGACCAAGTTGTCATATATTTCCACGGAAGAAGGTTGTCATTCAGTATCAAAACGAATATTTAAGTATGCGAAATTCGGCTTAGGCTAATGTCACTTATGCTTAGTAACGGGTTAAAACATACACTTTCAGCAACAGCTGCAAAAACGAAAAAATATTCGACTCTCAATCGGCAAATCAGGCTCACGAACTTTCTTCACAAACTTGGGTACACCAGCTGGGGTCGAAGCATTTTTAAAACCGTAGTTTCTTTTCAAAATATGCACTGAGTTTCTGTCAATCTTTGGAGTTGTAAGGATCAAAATAAAAATAACATAGCACTTGACCCACCTTCTAAATAATCTATGGGCTAATAAAAAATACTTCATCCGCCCAAGAAACAATCGAAACCAAAAGTCAGCTGACTTCTAAAATCTTTTTTCTTATATTTTTGCTCCTTCTGTGCAGTTTGCATTTTAAGGGTTCTTATTACCCCTTCCGAGCGAGCTGCAGCATTTCTCAAAGAATAAAACTTCATTTAAAACGAATTTCTTTTTTCTTTTTTTTTAATTAAAACGGTTTAGTTATTCAATCCTTATTTAAGGGATTCAAATATACATTCAAATGTATATCGAAGCATCAAGAAATGTCCTTTAAGCAATGCTTAATAAACTCGACCCTTTTGGCTTGCATAAATTACTAAACACCATTTTAGTCTATAAAAATTCCCAAGACTTTTGGCTACACGCATCAGAGATTAGGTCAGCAATCTACTTCATGAATTAACATTTATTGTCATGGCAGGGATGCTACGAAATGCTTAAAGCTGTTTTTTACTGCTCATTTCTTCAAAATGATTCAAAAAAACAAAACAAATAAAAAAAACGTTGTTTTGAAAAAAAAAAAACAGAAATGAGTGCGTAAAGCTTAGTTTGGTAATTTCCATTAATTGCCTTCGTTACAGCTCAGTCATTATAATTAATTCGTCCTTTGGGCCTGTGAAAATGGAAACTGTTTCAAATTATTTTGTGTTTTGTTTTTTTTTCTGCTTGTGGGTGGGTATCCTGCCAGGAAGGCTTCCAAGTAAATCTTGGACCTTATTGTTGAATTAAAACATTTAATACACGTCAAACAGCCGCAAGGTTAAATTCCTTTCCTTACTTCATGTTAAGGACGAAAAAGAAAAACCAAACCAAAGAAACAAAACTTTTGTTTTGCGAAATGATGGCCACGGGGTTGGAAGGAAAAAGAGAATAACATCTTTTCTTTTGCTTTCACGCCCTTCGTTATAATTAAAAATCATGTCAACCCTTAAAGGTTTTTGGGGAGTTTCTTTTTTAAGCTTTTTCGCTTTTAATTCTATTTTGCCATGCACGAGAAATTCGTGCGGTGGGAAAAAATTCACTAGAGTTAATGTCCTGATTTCGTCCTTTATCATATACAGCTATATTTTTTTTTCTTTTAACTTGTGTGTGTATGAAACAGTAGCGGAAAATTACACAATTACAAACTATGAGCATAACTTTTCGCTTGACATTCCTTTAAAGGAGCCTTCCCCTTCAGGAAATGGCTGCCTTGTGGAAATGAAACAAACGCTGGTGTTTTAAAGCCGTATTTACACTTATAGGTTGGCAACATATTGTACAGTTTTTCATAATGCAGTTGGTTAATTAAGGACCGAAATGCGCGTACAATAAGGACATTGTCCTTTTAAAAGAACCCTGCCGCGAGCAGGTTAAGAACCTGCCATCCCTGGTGGGCTTTCAAGCCTTAAGAGTGTAATGTGCCGTTAATTACTTATCAAGAATTCATTTGTTGGACAGAAAGTTGAACTGTTTTGGCCTTTTTGTGTCATATACCTGAAGATCAGGGGGAGGGTGGTCCACCCGGATGGGCAGCATGCATAAATTTCAATTTAAATTGGGTCGTGCTGGTTATTTGCGTTGGAACGTAATTTAATAAAAATAATTTATAGCTGAGACTGTTTGGCCGGTCCGGCGGATATAATTGTGGGAATTTATTGTTCAATTTGCGTACGGGATTTCGGGAGGTGAGGCGATAATATACGACGATATTGTTTGGCAACGCGAATGCGGATGCGGATGTGAATGGCGATGGCGATGGCGATGGCGGCTATGATAGTGCAAAGCGATTGAGGCTGTGTGATTAATTTGGTAAAAGTTTTATTTGTGTTTTATGGTCGTAGTCCTTGCAAGGCAGAGCGAAAGTTGATGCGATTTATTTGTTCACTTTTGAATTTCCATCGTATTGGACGGTAGTGAACATGGACGGAGGACCAAAATGTGTTAACCGGATGATAAAGTGGCGAGATTTTTGTCCATTACGGGTAATGCGACATTTTGCCGGATGGAATCACTGAGCAAATAAGTATGAAATTATACATACGGAATGTCATTGGGGGGAGAATGAACAAAGATTGTTGGAGCCTTAAATGGGTACCGAGAGATGGGAAATGTGTTAAATTGGGCAATATGTCACTGACGCAGCGATAAGGATATAAAGAAACTTTTTCGATTGGTATTTAAATGGAAGTCTTTATAGTTTGCGAAGAAGTAAGCCGAAATAAAATATTGCCAATTACATCTGATGAAGTGTACAAAGCTACGATTAAACACAATCTCAAAGGAAGAGTGGTATTCCTTGAACATTAAGTGTTTTTCCCTTTTATACCCTCGTGAGTCCTTGTAAGCCTTTCGATGGTGCTGGATAGGACAACAAAAAAGGAAAAGCACTAGACGAAAACCAGCAAATGCCAAAATAACAATTACTCACTTGATACTTTTTCACTATGATGGTAAAAAAAAATTACTGAAAATTGTTCATCCCCACTCGGGCGCCAATCAAGTCCCATTGAAAAACATTTGAGCTGCAATCTACCAAACCAATAGTCTTACTACTCATAATCCTCTTGGTTATTCTCTGCAAATTAACTAAGGGTTGTTATAGTCTTATAAAAGCAGGTATATTATATAAAATGGTACTAACTGAATGATGACCGACTTCTGCGGTAAAGCTGTTCTATTTTGGTGATGACACAAAGCCTATTATGGGCAGCAGTGTCTAAAGAAAACTGGCGGGAACCATACTGAAACAGTTGTTCCAACTTCTGCCGACAAGAACTTTCATGATTACGATGTTGCCACTACTGGCGGCGAGAGTCAAGCGATGCCAAACATTGGAACACTAGATTAAAAGAGCCAGCACTGCTTTCTACAAGCATATGCATATATAACACTATATATCTATGTAATTTGTATTTTTGAATCAGAAACTCACCTTTCCGAACATAAAGATTCAAGAACCAACATCTTATGTCTTGCAATTCCAAGTGAAATATGGGAACAGCCCAAATTATTGAACTTTGCAGTTTCAACTAGGCGGAGGGCTTGGAATACAAATTATTATTGGAAACTTCTGCTCGATATTCCAACACATCAGACTTGATTTAATGGGCTTATCTAGTCGTTTTCAGACCGCTCAAGTTGAATCTGTTTTCAATATATTCATAGATCGTGGTCTAAGCATGTTTCCCCAGTGTTCGAAGAGCTGTAAAAGATATATCTTTTAGATCATGTTATCCCTACTCATTGAAGGTTTTGTTCTTTGTCCTTCCTTCAACCAAAATGTTATCACTCAATTAGGAAACAAATCTGCTTCTAGGATGAGCTGATCACTGAGCATTCTATTTTGGTTCATCTTGAGATCTCGGAGCAAGACACTCTTGCAAGATTGCCAGCGATTCCGACTTTCGACCTTACTATTCGGCACGAGTTCGGTAGGAGAAGTCATTTACTTCAAATTGACTTTTCGTCAACAATTATAACACGAAACATAAATCCTTTTATTAAGGCAAAGGCGCTTGTCGCTCTTTAATCGTTGTGCCAGCCAGTAAAGTGGTTCTATGACTCACTGGAACCGCGATTCGGGCACGTTAAAGACATATGAAGATTGGTATTGGTTAAGAAGATTATCTCAGTCTAAATATCAGAACTTAGTTCGGGTAAGCATTGTAAAGGGTCCTCTAGTCCTTGATCTGCGGCAAAAGGCATTGTTTTGTTTTGAAAGTACGGATAGTAAAGCTTGTCCCGAGTCGAATAGTTTTGCAACTTTGAAAGTGCCATCATTTGATCGACGGTTGGTCACAGTAGTTAGCCTACGTCACATGAGTCTACTTGTCCACTATTTCTTACTTATAGCGCTACTTAAAAATTACTGATTAGCACCTGAACAAATAGAATGGTGGGAGTCTTAGCCCGTTCTGCACTCTGCTGCGGTACCTTTTCAGCTTCCTTTTTTTTCTAAGATATGCCTATATGACCTAGAATATAACAAATGGTTCCATCTGAGATATTCTCAAAGCGTAGATGACCTCAACGTAGACGTCAAAGCTTAAAGAAGACACCAACTCCAATCATGAAAGTTTCCATTCTTCTTGCAGGAATTTGGATATGACATTTTTTCTTTTGCAGACAAAAGTGGGTGGGATGTACGAGGAGTCTGTTTCCATCATACTCTTTGTGGCATTCCATAGTGATACGATACCGCTATCTTGGAGCCCCATGGAGTTTTCTTACTATAGAACTGCAACAGTTTGTCTGAGCGCAGTCCACTTTGGATTGTTCCCTGTTAGATTTAGAACTGATTCCCGAGGTAATGTGGGTATTGATCTCTTAGCAGATTAACGTCCAGCATACACTCGACGAGAACTGCTCTGAAAATTGTAGTGTCCCTTTTAAGCATCCCCTATCGTTTGTAGGTTAAGACGTCCTCCTTCAACTTCTATCTACTTTATATGAATATATACGAAGCACGTTAACGTGGACCTGCAAATGACGGCATATCCCAAATCTTCGTCCACAAAATTAAGCTCAGTAATATTTTTTTAATGATTTCAATTATTTCGAAAAGAAAACGGGCATTGTTACAAAATATTCGTCCTTCCTCTGGGCGGTTCTGGAATGTATTATCTTTTGTGGAAACATGTTAACCACCTCAAGCCATTAGCGTTACCTTAATTAACAGAACAAATGAGAAGTGAAATTGCAATTTTCTATATGAAACCAGTAAATAAGATTCCATTTTGTTTTTTTATTATTTTTTCCTTTGAAAAATCTCTAATTGAAATTCCTTTGCATATAATTATACCGAAGAGTCTTTGATGCTTGTTCTATGAATTGTTCATAGTCATCTGGCTCAGTCCGAGGGTTGTATGTTGATGAGGTTCCTAATGACGACAACGACTGTTAATTTGTTGCCATTGCTTTCTTATAAATATTGTACATGGCAGCTTTCTTTGGAAGAAAGCAAATAATTCAAAACAAAAGTATCTCAAATGGAATAAGTGTGTTTTTATTATTTTCATTTCTCTTAATTCATCAATTTTTCTGTTCATTTTTTTTATTTTTTGGTTTTCTTTAATGAAGTACGAATGAAATGGGGGAAAGAATAAAATCCAATTATAACTTGTAATAAAAAAAAAAAGAGGAAAACAAATTTGAAAGTTGCTTTTTGCCACAATTGCCGACTTGAAAGAATCTTTTCCCCAACATTTGCTCGATTAATTTTTGTTCGTTTCCATCTTTCCTCATTGCATTTGCATTTCATTCAAGTCAAATTCATTTTGCACCTTTCTTTATCATTTCTGTTTTGTTTTATTTTTTTTTTTTTCATATCATAATAAATATGCTAGTGAATAGCAGCTTTTTCCCTCTTAAACTATCCTACGGCTTCATGTACGTACGTAGGGATGGCTCACAAGTTCTACAATTTTCATAAGTTTGATGCAATTAAAAATGAACAATAAGTAAATATTTTATTATTTTAAAAATTTTCAGGGACAAGGGTCTGAACGTTCAGAATAAGAAGTTAGTGCGTCGTCTTATTTTCAACTGCTAACATTTGTGGAACGAACAAAAGACACGATCCTTAATTTGCTAGGTTTGCAAATTGAAATTGAATACGCGACACTTGTCTGTAAGTTTCTGGACTATTAAAGTCTTGATCCACTTTTGTTGGAAGAGAGTATATTCGTCAGGTGACGATCAGTTAAAATTCAAATAAAGATTTCAACAATCTGGAGAACACTTTCGTGCCCCTGAGAACCAAACTAAATTTTCCGCCAAATAACTTTGCTATAAAAAAAAACTGCTGAATATTTTCTCAAATTTCTTTTTTTATTTGAAAGTACAATCCTTCCGGTTAATAATGGAAAATAATTTCATTCAAATGGCTGCCTCGGCTGGCCATGCAGTAGCCTACAAGATCGGTCCAATTTTTAAGCACATTTTCGATTGTGTGCAGCTGCATTTCACCAATGGCTTCACGAATATTGTCCTTTAAAGCGTCAATTGTCTCTGGCTGGTCGGCGTAACACTTATCTTTGAGGGCACCCCACAAATAATAGTCCAACGGTGTCAAATCGCAGCTCCGAGGTGGCCAAACGACATCAGCTCTGCGGCTGATAATGCGATCTTCAAAAACAGGGCGCAAAACATCGAGTGTAGCTTCGGCTGTGTGGTACGTAGCGCCGTCCTGTTGAAACCAAATGTTGCCAATATTATCCTCTTAAATTTTTGTGAACAAAAATTCGTTCAACATGGCCCGATAACGATCGCCATTGACTGTAACGGCCACTCTTTGCTCATTTTCGAAGAAAAATGGCGCAATTATGCCTCTGGACCAAAATCCTCACCAAACAGTGACTCGTTTTGGGTGCATCGGCTTTTCAATGTATGCGTGCGGGTTTTCTGTGCCTCAAATGCGAAAATTTTGCTTGTTTACATACCCGCCAAGATCAAAATGAGCTTCATCTGAAAAGATGATTTTTTTTGGCAAAATCGGCATCTTCTGTAAGTCGATCGCAGGCCCAATTAGCGAAGCGAAAACGCATTGGATGGTCAGTTGGCTTCAACTCCTGAACCAATTGAACATTGTATGGCGTCATACCTAGGTCTTTATGCAAAATTCGTCTCAAAGATGTCTCCGAAATGTTCAATTGTTGAGAACGACAGTGGATTGATGTTAATGGCGCTTCACGCACACTTTCTGCCACAACAGCAATATTCTCGGGTAAACGCACTGTTTTTGGCTTTTCACGCTTTGGTTTATCGATGAGGATGCCAGTTGCTTTCACTTTTTTCACAAGATAACGAACATACGGAGCTGACGGTGCTTCTCTTCTTCCAAAATCCGTACGCAATTTTCGCACACATTCTGCAACATGACCATAAAGTAATGTCGCAATATTTCAGAGCGTTGTTCATGCGTATACACAACCATATTCGTTCAGCGGACCCGTTATTTCCGCTCAAACATGGCAACTCTTCATGGTTCTTATGAAACACTGTTGAAGCAATTTAAAATAGAGATCGTGACTTAATACGCTAGGAATAAAATTAAGCAAGCAAAGTGCATGCTTGCAGGCTTGACAGAAATATGACTTCAAAAAAAATCTGAAAAAATATTCATAAACTTTGTATTGGCCGGAAAAAGCAAAGAATGACATAAATACAAATCTAATTAATACCGATTTCCTGAAAACTCAAAATGCTTCAAATTCTTCGTCGTCGGGCAATTTTGTTTCGAGATACAAAGAGTGGTTGCATGCGATGTTGCTGACGTTGCCAAAAAAACTAGAGCCACAGGATTCGATGACATAAGTCCAGATTTGTCTAACTAATATTATCACATACTTCCAATCATCACGCACATAATCAATTCAATAAAATTGACGAGCTCCTTCACTTAGGAGTACAAGACACATAAAATTATTTCCAATTTGAGAAAGCTCGCGATTCGGCAAATACGACGTACTTCAACTTTTCCATTTAAGTCAAAAATGTAAGAATCATATTTGCACAAAAACTTACGGTCTATTAAATATACATCGGTCAGGTTTTCGTTAAAACTAAAGATGTATTTCAGTGCTCCTAAAAGTGCGATGGATTTTTATTCGGTATCATTCCTTTCTCCTTCAGATTTTTTGAAATCCTTTGATACAACTAATCACAGATTACTTGAACCTTACTGAACGAGCACAAGTAGTTACTGCAGGAGGAAGTCCATCAGGCTTTCTTAAACTTATGTCTTTCTGAAAAGTTCCTCAGTGATCTTTACTTGGTCCATTGTCGTTCGCGATCTTCATCAATGATCTTTCACAGATTGTATATGTGATGATTTTCAATTCCAAAACTATTGCAAACTTTGAATGATTGCAAATGGACACTTCGAACTTTACAAAATTATTTGTAGCCGTAGCAATGAAACAATAACATGACGTTCAATAACATTGTTCGGTTTGTGTTTATTTTCAAACGCTTTGATTGCGGGCCATCCAAAAATGAAATTAGCTTGCAGTTTAAACAGCTATCTTCAATTCGAAAACCTAAAACTATTTAACAATTTTCTAGTAACTAAAAATCAAAAAAGCTAAGTGTCTTATCTGACCACCGCAAAACGTAGTCCAAGAGAAAATCAGTTCACACGAACTAGGCAGTCATTTCTTTAGATCACCTTGGACTGAAAAACTCAAATTTGATTCAACCTATTGTTAAATAACCCTTGAAACAAATTTCTCTCTTCTCCTTTATCTGATAAGAGGCTTACAAAGACCCATAGTTAGAAGACAAAGCTCGATGTAATAGAGCAGATTTCTCATATGAAAGACGATTAACATAAGATCCATTTAAGTCGGCTATGAAAATTCTAGAACTTGTGATCCAACCTAGGTATATACTATATATGTGTGCTTGCATTAATATATGGTATATTTTTTATAATAATAATAAAAAACATCAACAAAAACTTTATATGAATAATAAAGAAAACAAAACTATTGTAGTCTATCCTACAATAACACGCTTATTTATTGCTGTTTCCATTACTCAATTTCTTTTTACAGAACTGAAAAATCAAATAGAAACGCAAGTAAATGAGCTAAAAACTCAAATAGAGGGAAAATGTGTCATGCAGTGATATGTCATCATAAATTTATGATCATATATAACAGAAAAATAAAATAAAAATTAAACCAAAAAAAAAAAATACAAAAAACCAGCCCACACATATATATATATATTTATTTAAACAAAAGAATAATAAAAATACGAAAATCCCCAACATACAAAACTGAAAGAAAAACATATATAAATAAATATATATACAAAAATAAAATATATATATACATGTAACAAAATTAAATTGAATTCGAACCAGCCGAATAGCTAAAAAAAAAATTAATAAACAATAATCAGAGATCATGAAGCACTACAAAAAAAAATAATACACATAAAATTCAAGAAGAATGAAAAGCGAAAAAAACAAATTATTCCAAAACCTGCAATACGAAATTCCAAAAGTGCTGCCAATCACATCTAAAATTCGATATAAATTTGAATACTCAAAAAAAAAAATATTGGGAATAAAAATCAGAGGGTGGGCTAAATAAATTCCATCGAAATTAAAAAAACCCTCATTATTGGCGCCAATTTTCCTCACTCTTAAACTCATCATTGACCTCTTCCTCTCACATCATCCAAAGCACACATTAAATGTTATTCTTCAAAAGTAAAAAAAAATCAATAAGTTGTAAAACTCCATCGAATGACGTGCACTAAAAGCGTTCAAAATGCAAACAACGATGCTTACGCAAAAGTGACAAAAAATTTATGTCAAAATAATAAACCAGCCACTATCCATACATCTACGAAACTGTTGTTCCGTGTTTTGTTACTTGATAAAAAAACCACACATAAATGTTATAAATTAATAAATTCTTTCCTCCCAAGAATAAAATAGAAGAAGAAGCTAGTAAAATGTAAGTAAAATTAATATGCAACAATTTTTATTAAATATACCAGTTATTAATAATTTATTTTTATTTGCTTTTATAGAAAACGCAAATAATTTATTTTTTCATTTTTATTTGATTTTATATTTGAAAAAAATAACACTTGTATAATAAAATTCGTAGGAGCTTTTGACTTCGAGTAGAAAATTCTTATAGTGCATAATTTAGTAGAGCGCATATAATGTAGGACTGATGTCAGAACACTTCAGACAAAATTTAGAATAATTAACTTGTATTCTTTGTCAATCAAGAAATAATAAAAGCGTATTTGTGATAAACAAAAACAAAAATATAGAAAAAATACCAATGAAAAGAAACTACATAAAACAGCCCACGTGTTACACAAACATAGTTTTAACTTTTCTGATTGATTTCTGATGATCTTTTTCAGTTTATATGGAGAATTGTGAATAAGTTTATAGTTGATAACAATTTAAAACATTCTTTCAATTTTAAAATTTAAACGATGCTTCTCAAAACTGTTTCAGTATACGCATTTTTATTTCAACTCAAACCTCTTTATGAATAGTTCAAGCTCGTAATAGTTGCTTGACGTTATGTAATTCAATATATGACAATTCTTTTGTGATGACCATTTAACCACTCTTAAGTTATGGTAGGTTGGGGTAAGGGCAAGGCTTTTAATTGTTACGACCAAAACCCTGAGCTTTTCGACGGAAAAAGAAAATGAACTCAATTACCTAAGCAGCGAAGAAATCAGACTCGAACTTATTACTTACTTACTTATTTTATCCGGGCTAACGTTCCCGGAAGGATAAGTGCCTGAGATATAGTTTCCTTCCAGCCTTGATGGTCCTTAGCATGTTGCTTCTAATTCCAATTGGTAAGACCAAGCAGCTTTCTAGCATCCGTGATTGCTTGGTGATTGGGGGGATCGGTCTTCCCATTCTTCTTGAATCTTGGCTTGGCTTGGATTCGAAGACTCTCTTGGCTTGAGCGTCATTGTCCATTCGCTCGATGTGGCCTAGCCAGTGAAGTCAACGTATTATTGCCTTTCTAACTATAACCACAACTTTGTACAGCTCGTAGAGTTCGTGGTTATGCCTCTTCTTCCATTCGCCCTCCTTGCAGATATGACAAAATATCCGATGGAGAATTTTTCTTTCGAAGGATCTCCGCAAGACTAGCAAAATTCTTGTGGAACCGTATTTTTTCCCATCGGTTTAGGAGCTTTGATCTAAGTTTTTTCGCCGAACTATCAGATCCGGTGCATGTTTGATGAGGATATATAAGTTCCGAGGCTAATGATCTCCTTTACCACCTCAAAATTGTAGCTGTCAATCTATATTTTTTGGTAGTTAAAGATCTATTTGGTTTTGACCTCATTGATTTTAAAAACAACCCGGTTTGCCTTTCCTACAATCACCGTGATTGTTTGAACTACGGCACGCTGCAAACTAGCTTCAATATCGATGCAGTTTGCGTTCTCCAAAGGCTGGGTAGACTAAAGAAAGATCTATCTGCAAATAGTTACGGATAAATTAAAAAAAATCATGAAAAAATTCCTAAAAAAAGTGGGTCAAATAAATATGCGATCCGACTCGTATCAGGTTCGCGCTAGTAGAGTCCGGCGCCATACGCTGGACCGTCCGCTTCTTCGTTCTCAGCGTACTGGTCTTCTAATCTCCTAATCGCTAGGGTCCTCTTCATTCTTCCTTCCTTCGTCCTTGCTTGAATGGAGATTGTAGCATAGAATAGCCTCTCCTGGTCCAATGCTTTCAATGAAGAAACACAGAATTTTCCTGACTCTATACCTAGAGCTTTCAAAATTTCGCAGAAACCAAGATTTCCTTTGTTGAAGAACTTTTGAACATACGAAGTACACCAGCTACTTCCATTACCCCACTGAAACCTGAATAATTGGCCAAATAACCCGCTTCATGCTCATTTTGCTAACGGCGCTTGCATCTACAAAATTTTGTTTAAATTTCCATATCGATCAACTTGTTACCTTTGCCAGAAGTAGCTGTGACGACGACGTTCTTGTGTGTTGCCTCGCGTACCGCACGTACCATCAAAGTCCGCAGTTAGGTTTCGGTGCCCATCATTTTCTTCCACAGCTTCTTCCACGGCTTTTTTCATTTTAGCTTCGCTCGAATTTTTGAAATCTTTCCAGAGAACTCCTTCATATGGCGCAAATTTTGAAGGAGGTGGAGGCAATTTCATCATCCACACGAACATTTATCTCCGTGGTGCATCCTTCACAAGACACAAGGATTTGAGCAGCAAGGCCAATCCGTGTTATTACCTCGAACTTCTATTGCGCATCACAGCGCTTGCAGCAATTTGATGGACTCAACAAGATGCTTGATATTCACAATATCATATAGTACATTTGCTCGCTTCCGAAATCATCGTACTTTTGTACGGATGACCCGAGTTTTTTCAGCGGAACTAACCGAAGTCGAAGTGCCGGATGAAGACGGTCTCGAAGTCACTCAGGAACATCGGAGGCTAACAGCGGTTCATCTTCCGGGGATATCGCTGGATTAGGTATAAAATTCCTTCTATGAGGAATGGCTTCCTTTTTTTTAAAGATTCGCTGCGATCGCGGCATTTACGAGACGATTCAGAGCAGAAAACGACCGAAATTCACCGCACAAAACGAGACATAAACATAGAAAAAGACTAGTAAACGCTTAAAAACAGGATATTAAGCATCTTCTTCTACTTTTTTTCATCAAAGCGAGTCACCTTGGAGCAAGTTGGAAGCGTTAGGAAACCGTATGATGATGTCATAGGAGAAACATCGTTTATTTCAGAAAATCGTATTCTTGTAAAATCAAGTTTTCTAGCACCCATGTTCCTTTCATATGAGTTCTACTGGACTTATCTCCTTGTTCTTTGTTTTTACTTGTACGTCAGTAAATTATTTACCAAATGTGACAAGGGATTGGCAAATTTTTCCCGACAACATGATGAAAATGTGGTCCGTTTTGGTGGGTTAGAGCCCTTGTTTTGATGGTTTCTTCAGAAATCCGCGTCCCCCCGCCCAAGCAATGTACGCTTTTAATCCTTTTGCTCGCTCTGTACAAACCGTATCCTAAGGGTATTCTTAACTCCATTAGAGTCGGCGTTTGTCTTGACCAAATCCAGTAAGAAAGCGAGTATTTTGGCAATTTCTAACCGGATGCTGACTTTCAGGTCTTGGACACATGACTTTAACGCGGGATTTTAGAAGAAACCCCTCTCTGACGAACGCGTGCTCTTCACTGTTTCAACGTTTTATAGAGATTGACCTGGAAAGAAGGAAGACTTTTGAGCGACACCTGTCCAATGTGACCACAACCTCTTCTTAACGACTCCTTGAGAATGAATTGTTTTATATATATTTATATTGATATGTTTCCGACCTCTGTAATAAGACTAGTATTTTTATTGAATAATATTATAATCAGTTTACGTAGTTAAAGAGAGATCATACCATAACTTGAATAAAGCACTAGATCACAGGTTATCATAGTATTCTAAAGGAGCTAGGCTTAAAAAACTATTTATAAAAATTTTGTTTTCCAAGTTTTTAGTGTAGAACTTTATTTAACTTAAAACTAAAAAGGCTCGTTATCGAAACTTAAACTGATTCACAAATTTCCGAAGAAAATTGAAGCAAAGACATTTTTTTTAAATTCAGTATTTGCGATTTGAAGTATTTTTTTCATCCAAATTCCTTGTAGCCTCGAATTCTTAACTTTCCATTCTTACAATTTGTATATACTTACAAAATACAAATACAACATAAGTAGCTTGAACCGAACGCATCGAATGAGAATTTATAGATGTTATTTAAAGATGCTGAAAACATAATTTTTTATCCATTTAATGAACACGCGCTCATTTTAATTTTTCACTACAAATGAAACGCGTGCAATGTTTTGAAATATCTGTAAAAATATAAATATTTTTATTTTTCTTATTTTAATTTGGCATGCCACGCTTTTTTATGATTTCTATTTTATATAAGTTTTTTTATCCGCACTTATCGGTGTCTATAAAGCTTCATTTATTTACAATTATTACTACTTAATATACACCTTACTTATATTTAATTGTCTTCTTTTTTCCATTTCTTGTTGTTTAGCTGGAGTAAAAAAAAAAAATTATATAATAACAATATTAAAAATAGACTAAAAAAAAAAACAATTCTGCTAACAATATCTTAAAAAACAAAGCGCTTTTCTTCCTATCTTCTGTATTTATATGCATCCAAATATCTATATATATATTATATGTGTATCTATTCTATCTGTTAACGGAAAAAAAAAACAATAAAAGTAAAAAGATTAACTAAAACAAAACTACAACATAAACTATTATCAGACATAAAAATAAAACATAACCCCACCATTACCAACAAGATCAACAACTACATCAACAAATTACCAATAATGTTTATCCGAAGCAGCATAAACATTTATTTTCCTTCTTCTATTGTATTATGTTTCTATATAGCAACAAGTCTTTCTATCCAACTTAACAACAAATAAAATATATATATGTGTGCAAATTGATATTTTATTAATTTTGTTTTGTTTAATTTTAACCAAAATTTTAATAATTTTTTTGTTTATTTCTTTGACTTGCAAAGAAAAAAAATGTGTTGAAAATTTGTAATTCATATAAAAAGTTAGTTGAAAATGTTTATATTGATTAATAATATCAAAAGAAAAAAAAAAACTTAGAGAAATTTGTTATATTGAAGAATTTAATATTAAAACAAAAAACTAATAATTTTGTTATCTTTGTAGACGTGGTCAAAAAATTGACTTACATAGAATGTATAAAAAAAATTAAAAACGTTGTAAGAAATAAAAATAAAACTCCAACAAATTAGACGATGTTGCATTTCTAGGTCGGTTAGGAAGTTTTAACTGTAAATTTGTGCAATAATTAATTAAAAATAAAATTTTAACCACGAATCGGTATTCTCTACAAATAGTTTATTTACAATTTTTTTTTCTTGTTTCTCATTCAAAAATATGCATTCCCGGAGGACACTTATTTTACAAGATTCCAAAAGCAAATCGATCTTCACTCGTTGTGCAAAAATAATAAAAATTGCGTCTTAGTTTTGAGGTGGGAAATATTATTTTTAAGCCTAAGCATTCATATTTTTATGGCTTATAAAAACATGATTGAACCCCAACTAAGTTTACGATTTTTTGACAACATAGATAAAACAAATAAAGCTCCTGTTAAAAACCGTTTGAAGGAAACTGACTGTACAGTTGTCAGGCCTAAGTCTGATCTAGATCCTTGGCAGCTCTCATAAATCCACATCGAGCTTCAAACGACCACAAAAGCCTTCTTGAACCAGAGATTTACCCTTCCTTGGTCATTGTGATTCGAAGACACTCTTTTCCAAATTCTCTTGATATGGACGAACTAGTGACAGACGATTGATTGCCTTCTGAACAAGATTAACATCGTTCAGACTTTGGGACTGTTCGATCTCAAAAACGAAATATTCGACGGTGTTTTTTTTCTTTCGATCCAAGGCTTTCAAAATCTGCGGTTTTAAAAAGATCACATTTGTATAGAGTTAAGCCGCTAAACGGAAGTATCTCTGTTTGTCTAAGATCAGTCTCCGTCAGATCGCTGCTGTGAAGTTATTTCATCAGGATGCAGTTCAAATCTATTCGAGCGAAGTGCTGCATAAACATACTGTTTTTCTAGGCATCGCGTTTTACATCTCCTGCGATCTCTACTGTCGGATTCAGCCAGTGATAAACATCGACTTGAAATTCAAAATCAAAAGTCAGTTTTGTTTTATTAACGTACACAAAATGCAGCGAGCTTTCCCATGTTGAATTCTATTTAAGAAAATACATTAACATAACGCTTCGCAATTCACCGATCCGTCTACTTATTCCTCTTTACTTGAAACCAAAATATCACTCTCACAAATGCTTAAAATAAATCCTGAACTAAATGTTTAAATCAATTATTACTCAGAACTCTCTACAAAATATATTTATATTGCTTGTTAAATATTTATAATGAATTTTAAAAAACAAAAGATATATATATATATATATACATTATAATAAATGTTTTTGCTTATATTTTAACCAAGTAACAATCGATCAATAATTGATTCAATTATGCGCCCAAACTATCTGCATATTTTTATTTTAAAATTATATTTTCGTTGCAATATTTTCATGTTCTAAGAATTTATATTTTATTTAAAAAAAAAACGCTATGCAAAAAATTCGAGTGTTCCTTCAACTCTTTCCCAAATGTGGTATAGAACTCGTCTTTGGTATCTGCAGGTGGATGCTATCCACTCTACTGCCAGCGTATCTGCCTATCCAGGTGTGCTGGTCGTCAATTAACGAGGTTTCCGCAGCAATCAACAAACCAATGCACCAATACCGGGAACATGTTCCACTAAAAAAATTGAGCAAATAACGAGAATATTATAAATACCAAAAAACAAAAAAACATTTATGCAGATATTATTTTCTTTGATTCCTCTTTTTTGTTGTTGTTAAGAGATTATTATATATACATTCATACATGTATTGAAACCTAGGGAAATGTTTAAATTATTTAATAATAAAAAAGTAAGAACAAACAAACATACATACTATTATTGAATAATAATATACATATATACACATACACAATAAAACAAAATAAAGAAAACAAAAATGTTAAATCAATGAATAATTGTTACTCTGAGAAAAACAATACGAACAAAAATTAAAATTAATATAAATAAAAATGGAAATGATAAATAAACTTAAAAAAAATCTATCTGTTTTATTTTAATATTTTTCCATGTGTTTGATGTTGCGATTTTTTTTTGTATTTTAATTACTTTTCTACTGGGGCATTAAAAAGAGGTTTTGTGTCTATTTTACTATCTCTTCAAAAATATTTGTGTTTTAAAAGACACATAATATATATTTTCTGCTGCTTTTGATGTTATTCTGAACTTTATTTTTCCAGCTCTGTTTGTTCTCTTTCTCTATTTATTACTCTACACATGAAATAATACACTTGCATTTTTTTATATATTTTAAAATATAATAAACAATAAAGTCTCTCAAGAATATTTCTTATATGAATGTATATGTAAATACATACATTATCGTAAATGTGACTTGCACTGGTTGTCTTCTTGCTTATAGATGTGGAAATATGTTGCACTTTGAGCGGTCTTTTTTTTTTATGAAAGTAAGTATCTTTTGCAATATGTTTTAAAACTATTTTTATTTTTGTTAAAAAATAAATGAAATGTTTATAATTGAAGAGGAAAAGCAAAACAAATAGTAAGAAATGAGAATTCATTCTTCATGGAATGCATTCACGGATTTTAAATCAAACAATTCTAATTTTTCATTAATTTAAATTAAAAAAAATATAGACGTATTAAGAGGGCTAAAATCACCATTCATGTGAAGTCAAAGAAAAGAATTTAAATAATTTTCTTAAATCAATTAAACTGTGGTTTGGTGGTTTGCCGAATCTGAAGTATCTATCATAAAGAAAGAAGAAATGCTGTCAACTTATCAAGATTGTTTGTGAAACATTACAAAATTCTTACAATTCCGAGAGGTGGCTTACAACGCCCGCAATTTCGATTTGGATCTCCAAAATCAAAACAGCTCATGAAATTTTTTATCCAGCATCCCCAAATTCTTCGATCAGTGAAGTTTTGCTAGAAAAAAAATTGAGTCGATTTTCTGCAACGTTTTTTTAAACTTAATTAAAATTTATTAATAAAATGTCCTCATACCTTGAGAGCCAAAACATTTTAGACAGTCTAATCACATTCGTCAATACTTTAGTGGATTCTTGTCAGTTAAACTTTTGTCAAATTAAAAATTGATTATTAATTTGTTAAGGAAACACTTATATGTTCAATTCAAAGGTAAGTAAATAATTTCTCCCAACTTTGAATATGCATTTTAAACCTTATATAATGTGCGGACTTCGATGTATATTTACTATTATTTGAAACTTTAACACAAACACTACACAATCTACAATTTTCTAAAAAAAAAAATTCTAAATTACTAGGAATTTGGGTGTTTCCCTCCAACGATCATTCGTTTTTTCGTTTCGATTAAATTATAAAACATTTTAAAGTTTTCTTCTTTTTTGAATACAAAATTGAATATTGATTTATTTTCATTGTTTTTATATAAAATATTTTAAATATCTTTCAGAAAAATTTAATATAAAAATTATCAGAACATTTTAGAAACACTATTCCAATCGTATTCAATATCGGAGTTCCGGTTTCACCGAAGTTATTGACAATTCCACTTCAAAATACTCATTAAAACAAAATGCTTACGTTTCGATACCATTTAACAACAGCACACAGCAAAACATCATTATTCCCAAAACCAAAAAAAAAACATCAACTGAAACGACGAAAAAAAATTATTATATAAAAATTTATATATAATAATATTTATTTATTATAATTTTATTTATTAAACAAAATGCAATAAATAAGCAATCAATATTTTAAAACTAAAAACGAAAAAATTAAAAAAAAAATAATTTTAAAATTGTAGTTTAATGTTAAATTTGAATACCAAAGTTGACATTACGGTTTTCAGAAGTTTAAAATGAAAACAAACCAAAAAAAAAAAAAACAATGTGTTATTTTTTCATAATCATACAAAAGAAAATTAAATAAGTTTATAAAAATAAAATGCCTTTGAAAATACTTAAGATAAACTGCATTGTCATATAAATACATATTATTAAAAAAAATAATATTTATATGTTTGTAGTTATTATGTAATTTAAATTAATTGTGAAATTAAAAAAGAATCAGGAAAACCATACCTTTTCCCTCAATTTTTTTTTCGAAGATAAAAAGTGATTAATACTTTGAATTTTTATTGAAAAAGAAATTTTAACAGAATATGTGTTTTGTTCTCCGGAGAAGAGATTTTTTTCAACTTTTATGTACATATTAAGTCTCAACTTAAAAATACATTTTTGAGTTATTTCTGGCGAGAAACTTTTGCTGAAATTTATTTTCCGAAAGCTCAATGTTTTGTTTTCGATAGATGCACACATCTTAAGATCCTCAAACTTACACAAATTTTCATAGTTTGATTGCCAAGCCTCCAACTTGTATTTAATTTAAATTTCAAACGCGGCCTATATACTTACCGACGTAGCCGTTGAAAATTGTGAAAGCCCAAGACAACTTTTTTCTATTTTTATTTCATCTCCACCCCGTTTTAAATAATTACACCAATAAAGAAAAACAAATCCCCCTCCAATCACTTTTTTTCCACATTTATAAAAAATTGAAAAATATATACATATATAAAATATTCCTTAAAAAATAATAGTTAAACAATACAAGGATGAGAAAACAAAATAATAAAATATATTTCATGATACAACGATACTAGTACATTTATATACCTTTCATAATTAGCAAATAGGATTATTATTAAAATAATATTCTCAATATAAACATTTGTATGAATTCATTTCGGTTTTAGTGTTATTAAATCACCAAAAAAAAAATAAACTTATTTTTTCCCATTTTGGTTGTATTAAAAATAATAGAAAAACAAAAAGCTACATTTAGTAGTGCGAACTTATTTTAGAATACAAAGGAAATATATATACATATAAATGTAGAATTAAATAAAAACTTATATATATATATACATTTTTAAACTGGAAATACCTAAATGGTCTATAGCAAAAAAAAAAAAAAACTTACATAATGACCGACTGAAATTATTGTTAAAAAATAAATGATTAAAAACATAAACATTTTTTTTTTTTGAATTGTGTATTGATATAATCAACTTTCATAAAAAAATAAACAAAGAAAAATATTACAAAAATATATAAATATATTGAAAATAAAATTTAATTCAACCTGTAAGAGTTAATAAAATTAACAAAATGTTAAATTCCAGATATCTTACATGAAAATCATAAGAAAATTTTATTTCAAGAATCCAAGCTGAACTATTAACTAGAATTTGTTCACTTAGTTAATTAGAAAACAAAAAATAGTAAAATAATTAAAATCTTACTCTCTGAAAACAAAAACAAAAAGCTAAATGGAAAACTGCTGAGTTAATTATACTTACTATACCGTTTGGGTAGCTGTAGTGTCCAGCGATTTAAAAATAATAACAAAAAAAAAATAATAAAATAGAAAACCAAATTAAAAATAAAATAAAAATTATATATATATATATACACATTTACATAAACTTGCATATAAAAACAAAATTGTTATACATCTGAGATGTATATACAGATAAAATTTATATAAATTATATATATATACAAAATATATATGTATATACACATAAAAAAAGTTTTGAATAGTGAAATTTATTATTTCAAAATTCAATACTAAAAGTATTGATTATATAAAAAAATAAAAACAAAATGTAATGAATTAATTTATGTAGTTCGATACACAAGTTTAAATGTGTATTACTGTTGAAAAATATATATATTATGAGAAAAAAAAATTAAATTGCATAAAATGAATTGACAAACAAAAATGTGGTGTTTGATTTTGAAGATGCGTTTTTCAGGCGGACTTTTACTCATTCTTATGGCATTCTATGATGCAAACAACCTTTGGATTGAAGGACTTTAGTTTGGCTCAATTATTAATGATATTGATAACCAACGAATTCGACATTCGACATAGGTGCACGAAAAGTAAGACAAACAAAAACTTAACCAAAACGAGTGTGGCTCGAAAACCAAAAGGTTCGTATTTATTTTTAAAAACTGCGATATTTCTGCACTTTTCCTCTCAAATCAATCTTTCAATGGCTTTATAAAAAAAAGTTTAAGTCATATACACAAATCGAGAAGTCAGAGGTGTCAAGTTTCACCGAATGAGTTTCTGTTTCGTCGTAGAGAACTCGTTTTAAAAATTATATACAAAAAATCTATGCACTTCCATTAGTTGAGTAGCTTAAACTTCTAGGAGTGTTTTCCAAGAAATTTCCTCAGAACCATTCAGGTATTGGACGGGCGGCGTCCGAATTTCCAAGAACGTGGACGAATGGATAAAATATGGTCCTCGTTGACCCTGACCTTTGCTGAGGCTATGGCTCATTCCGTACGCATATAGCAAGTTCGCTTTGAATGAGTATTATCCATAAGGGTATACGGGAACTTAATTCCACCCATATTTTCGGGTATGTACTACTCAGATTGACGATAATTAGCAACATTAAAACAGAATTGAACATCCCAAATGTTAAAACTTGTGCAACAGAAAGCCCCATTGTAAGTTCTCTTCCCTAAGAAAAATTGCGACGAATAATATAAGACCTTTTTTTGTTAAGGCTACTTTTAAATGTCGTTCGACCGACTCTCAAAGCAATGAGCTGAAAAAGTGAGAACATAGTTAAAACTTTTTTTACAGTTCCAAAGGAGAATCACAGCCTCCGTAGCTGAGAGGGTGTCTGAAAACTCAAGTGTGTCAGGACAATATTGTCTTGTTAATCCTCAAAAACGTCATACAGAAATAGAGTACACCATGAGTGTAGTTTTTGATATCAAGGCACATTATCGGCGTCAATACTGTTTACTATTCGCATCTATGATTAGGTAAAAGATTTGTAGAACTCTATCCATTGCCAGTTGATATCACTAATATACCGAGAGAGGTCCTTTGGGTTAACTTGAGCAAATTCAGGTTTTCTTAGCTTGATTTTGATATGGCCGAGCATTCAAAAAGGAGGTAGGTGTCAAAATCCTTTTCCTCTTCTGAGCGGCAACTTCTGCTGAAATCGTTGGACTGCATACCTAGCCCCGTGAAGATAGAGACGATGGTGTATCATCTGTTGTAAGACTATTGCTTGAAAGAAAGGAAGAATTTCTTTTACAATTGAAAAAGAAACATTCATTTTTACTTTCTAAGTATTATTAGTTAAAGAAGATTGAAGATTGGTTTTATTGTTAAAACCAATAACACCTGATGACAAGATACAGGTATCATCAGCAAAAACAGCTAGATCACGTTGTGAAGAATAGGACTTAACACAGTGCCTTAAGGAACTCCATCAGAGATGTAAAAAATACTTGAAAGGATATTTTTTTAAAGAAAGTTTTTAGCAACAGGAACATAAAAATAATTGATTAGTTCTTACGAGGTTATTCGGAGAGCCCAATCAGCACTTTATGCCGTTTTGATACCACAGCTCTTTTTTGTGCATAATTACGTAAGTTATTACAGTTTTCTTACAACCATCGTGTTGCATTCAGAAAGTTAATTAGTTGATTTATGGTTTTACTGGATATTTCATCGAGGGAATCGAAAAAGGGGTTTTGCCTAGTGTTTGCTGTCTGACACTAGCTAGCGCTTGGGAGTTGCACAGAAAATGAGTAAGTGCTCTTTTTCTTAAGTGTCGCTACTTTTGCGACAGTCGAGTCCCATGTGAATTTTTTTTCCAAAGTTTAACCCTGTTTTTGATTGTAAGTAGAGTACCAAATACCAGTTTCTAATAGTGTACAACGTTTGGACTCACCTTCTAATAACGGCCTGGCGTTTATAATAAACTTAAGAAGGTGAGTCCAAACGTTGTACGCTTTTAGAACCAGGTTTTTAGAACTCAACTTACAATCAAAAACAGCATTAAACTTTTTAAAAAAAATTTCACCTAATAATGGAAAATATTGCAAAAATTTAATTTGAAGAAAAAATTAATTTTTTTTTTCAAAATTTAGACCTTGAAATTTTATTTCTCACAAACAGTGCATTTAAGTAACTTAACACCAACTCTACCAAGATTTTGCGTATACCTTTTTCAACCAAAAGATGTCTTTTGACACCTTAGCAAATAACTAATGAAAAAACTTTTAAAGTGACTCTTTTTATTTTATTTTCAAAAATAATGTTTATTTATTCTTATTTTTATGAGGTTAGCTATCTTTCAGTATTCAGTAATGGAAAATTAATAATAAAAAATAATGATATAAGAACGATGTTACAAAAAATTTGCCTTATTCAATACAACACTTTTTACTAATGAATGGTTCGTCTTCTGAGCACTTGCCACACTGGGAACAAATTAAAATTGCTCTTTTACCGGAACAATACCTTGCTTGGCAATTTATCCCCATTTTTGGAAAGGAACAAAATTTATATGAGGCTGCTGATAAGCATGGCATTCTTTGTATGCAGTTGATAGTTCCTCTCCTTACTGGAATAAGAAATCTCTACGTGAAATATTTTCACCAATCAAATCAAAACAAGGATATTGAAAAACAAGTGTATAGGCCATCTACGGCACTAACATTTCACGCTATATTTCCTTACCATTTGGCCAGTTATATCGACCCCAAATTTTGACCTGTTGCACAATTTAATTGTTTTGCTTTTTCGACGTGTACAGATTTATGCATTGAACTTAATAATAGTACTTTTTTTGTTCGGTTTACATTTATCAACTTAGAATTTCAATGAAAACAATCGCTTTAACATGTTTTTGCTCATATATAGTATTTGTACTTATAAAATGCCTCTGATTTATTTCGAGATAAACTACATCCTTTTCCCAAAACTCCTCTTACTTCCGATTCCGTACATTTTATAATGTGTTCCATAATATGGTTGTGGAATAGTAAATAA
The DNA here is from genome assembly GCA_963555765.1 of Orthonevra nobilis. Lineage (NCBI taxonomy): Eukaryota > Metazoa > Arthropoda > Insecta > Diptera > Syrphidae > Orthonevra > Orthonevra nobilis. The sequence continues at coordinate 58,992,084 of OY743225.1, read as the reverse complement.
AATGCTCAGCTGACACTTCATATCATAATATTTCTTTTGGCGTGCCCAGTGAAAATGTATGAAAATTTTGAAAAACTCATCAAGCACATCTTCTCTTTCAGATTGTGAGTCTCCATCAATTTTAGAGCACTCTTCATCGTTATTATTCACTTCCAGCAATATCTTATTTATCCTTTGTATTTCGAAAATTAAAAACACGTTTAGAATTTCTATACCTTACATATCTACCAAATTTAGTCGAAGTAAATAGTCCAAAACTTGAGTGTTAAATTATTTTTAGGACCAATCACTGAACAAAATATATCGAGGATTTCCCTTTTTTTACTATTATTAAACTAGATATGCCATAAATTTTATTAAAATTCAAATAGTGTAATCTCATGGTTAAGAAAAAAAGTTTATGAATGAAAAGAGTAGTAAAGGCTTTAAGGTGTCAAAAGACATCGCGAGGTAGAAGTAAGTATACCCTGTACATATCTTGAGTTTCAGGATGAATACATGAATAATAATACCACTTAATTAATTTAACAACTATTATATGAATTGTCAAAAAATGAAATTAGAAAAAAATTATTCAACGTAGAAAATAATTTCATATCAAAGTCGTTTTGATGCCTTTGGTAGTGATAAGTAAGGCAATAAATTAAAGCATGGGATTTTGGATTCAGGAAAAGCTTTATTACATCATCGTTTATCCTATCGTTTTATGTATTGAATTAAACTTCTCACTCTAGCAAATCACCCTTTTTAAGTTGGTACTTCAGCTGATTTGAAAGTATTAAGCTGGTTTGTACATGCGTGTTATGCTCAGAGTAGATGTATCCTTATCATTGTATCTATTATAAAGGGTTTTTTAACAGGGACGCTACAAAAAAGAGCGACACGGACAGCAAACGACGCCATATTTCCTGCCATCATGATGGAAAAATATACGAGCCAACAACGATTCGAAATTAATAAAATTTACTGCCGAAGTTCGGAGTCAGTGGCCTCAACGTTTAGAGTGCTACGTCCAGTTTATGGTCGTCTTAATCGTTCTAGCAGATCAACAATTGAGCGTCTAGTGGAAAAATTTGAATCCACAGGCATAGTACAAAATGTTCCCGTGCCAGTGAGACAAAGAAGTGCCCGTAGTGTCGAGAATATTGCTGCCGCTGAGGCTTCAGTTGCAGAAAACCCAAATGTGTCTCTCACACGTCGTTCTCAAGCGTTGGGCATCTCTGTGACGTCGTTGTGGCGAATTTTGCGAAAAGATCTTGGCCTACATCTTTACAAGATATAATTGACGCAACAACTGAAGCCGCTTGACCACCAGAAGCGTCGTATGTTCGTGAATTGGGCTGAGCAACAACTTGAAAATGATTCGGATTTTCATCGAAAAATCATCTTCAGCGATGAGGCTCATTTCTGGCTGAATGGCTCCGTCAATAAACAAAATATGCGGTATTGGTCAGGCAGCAATCCACACGTACTCTATGAGTCATCATTGCATCCCGAAAAAATTACGGTTTGGTGTGGTTTATGGGCCGACGGCGTCATTGGGCCGTACTTCTTCCGTGATGATCAAGACCAGCACGTAACTGTGAATGGGGATCGCTAACGTTCAATGATAACCGAATATTTTTGGCCCCAATTGGATGATATGGACTTAGAGGACATGTGGTTCCAACCGGACGGTGGCACCAGCCACACATCGAATGTCACAATCAATTTATTGGAAACCAAGTTTGGAGAACGTGTTATCTCACGAAATGGTCCAGTCGCTTGGCCGCATCGGTCGTGCGATTTGATGCCGTCAGACTATTTCCTGTGGGGCTACGTCGAGTCTATAGTCTATGCCAACCAGCCAGCGACGATTGATGAACTTCGTACGAATATCGAACGTAAAATTTCAGCAGTATCGGCCGATTTATGCTTGAAAACCGTCGAAAATTGGGTTCAGTGTGTGGACTTCTGCAAGCGTGCCCATGGTGGCAATGGAAAAGAAATCGAGTTCCATACATAATGGCATCGAACGTACTTTCACAGGAATAAAGAATTTCATTGATATCCAAATCCGTTTTTGTTTTATTTATTTATACTTTTGTAGCGCTCTTATTGAAAAACCCTTTATTATATACCTCCACGAACGTCCAAGCACGTCGTCCGCTTAAATAAAGCCCGGCTAAATTGTTCTACGAATTTTATTTCTATTATCAACACCACCAAAAATGAATATGCATGAACCAAAATTCCGAGTGTCCAACAACTTCTCCTTCTATCTAAATTATTTTCACCCGTTTATCCAAAAAAAAACATCGAATAAAAACTCGTAAAATCATTTCATCCGATTAACAAAGCAATTGAAGCATAAATTGTTCATACCGATTGCCTGGAGAAACATGAGCCACCGCCGCGCCTAGGCCGGACAGCAATCACCTAATGACCCACTAGAAAAGGGGTTGAGCCCATTTACATTCTAAACCAAGTGGAAGCTCTAGCAGTCTGCTTTGCCAGATTTGGGTCGGTGAACCGCAACAAACTTACTCATCGGTTTAATCAGTCGGCGACCATGTCCCGATAACTTAAGCTAACCGCAACTTCGAGTGGAGGTCCTTCCGAACACCTTTTCGAATGATTTATCTTTGACAGAATTAGAAAATGACAACATCCCGCAGCGAGGTGTGGGCGTGGGCATATGGATTTGGCTTTCCGTGCCTCTGCGAAGCACAATTGCATACTAATAGCCAGCGGAATTGGAACATTGTAAACCGCCATTATGTGCTCGAGGAGCGTAATTTTATAGAAACGCGTGCTGAATAAATTAGCAGGACGCGGCGCAACCTCTGTGCTGTAAATATTATCAAAGCGAATAAATTTCCAGGAGCGAATATTATTGTGCGGATGCCAGGAGCAACCAAACAAGTCCCTGTACATACATATTTGTAAACATACTTCAGTGGGAGTGTGTTGGTGCGCATTAAATTGTAATCGGTGTGGCGGCCAGGGAGGTAATCGATCCAAGGACACTACTTCAATACGCATAACTACGCTCACTTTAAATTATGTGAAATAGTTTATTGGAGCATGTTGGGTGGGGGGAGGGGGGACGTATTGTAATTCCAGGTCAAGTCGGCCGAGGAGGACAAGAGGAACATTGGTTGGCCAAGTTGTGGGCACTGAGGTGGAAAATTAACAATGCCGCCATTCGGGCATTGAATAGCAACTCCACAAAAAAAAAGGTTGTTTTAACCGAGGTTCGAGTAGGGCGATTGTCACGTAGTTAAAGCAATTTAACCAATTTCTCGAGGAAAAACTTGATGACGAACGCAAAGGTAATTGTAAAATTACAAAAGAGCTCGTTAACTTCCACATTTTAAAAGAAACGAGGTTTTGAAAGTGCTTGTGAGGAAAATATTTTTTTAATGTTTAAGATGTAGTCAAAGAGTGTCTTGTCTTTGTGTTTCAGAAAGAAAATCCCTGGAAGACTGAACTGAGAATCTGAGCTGCAATTTTATTATGATATTCATTCCTTTACTGAGGTTGCGTACCTTGGAATTAACTTGACTCTAAACTCAATAGAAAATGAATGTATCATTGTTGTCCACGCGTTCAATTTGACTGAGCCGTTGTTGTCTGAAGGAGGTCCACATCATTGCACAGCTCGTAGACTTCGCGGTCTGTTTAGATTTCAAACGAAGAGAAAGTCAAATAATTCGCCCACAGCTGTTTTGCTTTTTTAGAATCAGCAATCACGAAGTAATCACCGATAACGATCCTATAACAGTCGATGACAAAAAGTTCCTCATGCCTTAATAATCTTCAGGCTGGGATGAAATCCGCGACCTCTGCACACAATCTAGTTTCAAATTCCAACACCTTATACAGAATGCTCGGTCGAAAAATATCAATCTCCAAGGCAAAAAAAAAAATCAAGCATGCTTTGTTAGCACCGGCCAATGAGTTTGGTGTTAGGTGTGGTCTCTCTTGATGTGGAGAAAGCATTTGATACTGGGTGGCACAACGGATTGATACATAAACTATTCTATATAAACTCAACTTCAATCCTTTCTCACCAATCGTAGTATTAAAGTTCTTATTAATGGCTGGATGTCTAGCTCTTTCCCTGTAATTGATGGAGTACATAAAGGTGCAGTGCTTTCACCAGTTCTGTACAATATTTATATTTAAAGCTTCCCTCGTTCTAGTAATTTTGTTTGCAGATAATAGTTGTATCTATTCAGCCGATGGAATTGCTTTCAATATCGAAAACAATGAGCAGTCTGCGTGGATCGTGATCAGATTTAATTAAATGCATCACAGTCTTTTAAATAAAACAAAAGAATATCAGGCTTCTAACCAAATTTCCAATAGTTCAATTAAAAATTTTATGCAGGTTGAGTGGAAGCCAACTTGTTTAAGGAATGATATTTGGTCTTCATGTTCAAGAAACAACGCAGAAAGCTAACTTTATAATAAAAAGTAGGCCCAAATTGAGCAGGATAAATGCCGGTAGGCGCATGCAGCTAAACAACACCGACGAGAGCTGCACCGGCTTCTCAGAAAGAAAATGAGTGGATGTTGAGAAATGAGTGGAAGATTGAGGTTCGTTCGAAAATTCTACCAACAGATAAAACCATTTACTCGCGGTTAAAGATCCCAAACTGAAGCCTGCAAAGATCACAATGGAAACATCTTAGTAGAGTCACAGTCAATGCAGAGGATGATCTTGGAAAAAACACTGGAGATCCAAATCGGTGCTCATCACCTCTTCACCGATATCTGTATAAAACATTGTCTTTATTTGGATGATTGAGAGCTCACGATACTCCATTAAGGTCGGCAAAGACCACACCGAACCATGTGAAGTCAAAAAAGGTTTAAGACAAGGTGATGAACGGTCATGCGATTTCTTCAACATCATTTTTTTTGCCGTACGTAGGTAAAAACCTTCATAGTCACTGTGAGAATCAGCCCCGCATGTTCAAAACAGTGAAGTAGGTAGCTTTCCAGTGAAGAAAACCATCTAGCTCCTATGGTTCCGTCTACGATGGTGGTGAAAGTCCAAAAGCTGAGATAGCAAGATCATAAAGAACGAATGGGCACCAATACTCCGGCTCGTAAAGTCTTTGAATCTACTATTAAGGGATGGTGAAGTATAGGACGACCACGACTCTGGTGGCGCACACACTAAACTATTCGTGCAAAGCCGGAAACAGCGAGCTACAGACTGCCCTGGCTCGAGAAGCTTACCTCAAGTAAGTCCAAAATGATTAATGAAAATAATCTTTTTTTTAGTTATAATACGTACGTCATCAATACCGCGTTTAAACTAAAATAAGTTCCACAGTTATAGAAAGTAGCTGAAGTTATCTTCTTCGTCACACCAAACATGACTTAACTTTTTGAAAGACTACTATTGACAACACTGCTACCAACCAAGAAAAGAAACATACAATTTTGCTTTCGAGTGAAACATTCAACAATTGAACAAGAACACCGAATAAATAGCGTTTGAAGACAAAAAAGATTGTTCCACTGTTTTTTCGAAGTAGCTCAAGCATGTGGGTGCTGTCGCTCAGTGGTAAGTGTGTCTACTCTTGAGCGTGGTAACCCGGGTTCAAATCCAGTTAAGAACATCTGGCATTTTTCACGGCTCCACCTCTCGCGAGTAACTGACAATCACTCCGGTAAGTACAATCTGTTGAGGAAAGGCCTAGAAGCCGTTCGGAGTCGGCAATAAACTGTAGGTCCAAACCCCGCCATTTGCGAAAAATGTAAGACGCACACACAAATGGTGAAGCTAGACCCTGGCCCTCAATGGACACATGATGGCACAACAGCGACCAATTTATCTTTTAGCTCAAGCAATTGATAATGTTTGGCATGAATTATTGGTCTACTAATTAAAATAGATACCTCCTATCGTGCATACTGAAATTTTTAGGTATTACATTTCGGACAGATACTTATGCATTTAAGAAAAAAACACACATTCGAAAGAAAATATTAAAGCAAGGAGGTATTCTTGGGCCAATACTTTACCTTCTGCATACCCACGTTATTTTAAAGCTGCAAAACCATTGCTACATTTGCTGATGACACGGCATTACATTACATTACATTACAGATTGATAACTAAAATTTCGAGGAAGTAAAGGAGTTCAACCAAACAAAAACCCCACAGTGGAGATCCGATTGAGGCTTAACCAATGCAAGCGTTGCTACTTCGGTTTGACGAAACAAATTAAATCTAAGCTCCTTAGACAAAACGAACCAAAAACATGACAAGACATTGATTTTGCCTGTCCTGCTTTATTTTATGGAGCCAAATCCTGGACGATAAGCAAAGTAGCCGAGCAAATATTGGGATCCTCCGAAAGCGAAATGCTTCATCGAATATTTTGTCCTTTCTGCAAGGAGGGCAAATGTAGAAGGGGGCAGTAATCGAAAACTCAATTTGCTGTACGAAGGTGTGGATATAGTCAGGAAAGCTACAATTCTAAATTCCATCGACTGCACTGGCTCGGCTACAATGAGAAAAGGGACAATAATGCTCCAGTCAAGATGATCTTCGAATCCAAGCCATCCAAGCCATCAGAACTGGAGAGCAGCTCTGTTTCCGGCTGTGATCCTTCAAGGATCTTTGCCCTTATAAGAAGAACAAGAATATTCAAGCTCTCTAGCCAATAGAGACCACGCAGTCCACAACGAATATATTGCCGCTGGGATTTTTTCCACCAGATATGGGTTTCGCCGAAAGAGGTTCTGACTAAGGAGACATTCAATGAGATTATGAATGATGAGATTAATTAATAGTTAGAATGAAAATCTAGAAATAGAATAAATGTAAAGGACTAGAAAAAAACAACGAATTTACGGGCATCTACAGACATTAATTGGAGCGTTATAAGGAGGAGTGTCGCGAATAACGCATCTTAATCCTACGAGAGGATACTCATACTAAAAAAAAAATCAAAAATTTTTTTTAACGCATCTTGTTTCACAATTACTGTACAGATTGCTTAGCCTTGATTTGATATTTTTTTACTACTATCGTACTTGCATCCGTAACTACTCGTTCTATTTTTCAATTCCATAAAAAAATCGATCGAAATCTCTCATTTTCCGTCGAACGAAAGGACTCGGGTATCCTTTTATCGCATTGACGAATCGAAAAGCAGTTAGCTCAGCAAATGTTTTTTTTTTTTTCATTTATCTAGCGGTGAATAACTCGCAATCACAGCAGTTCCTATGCCCAGTGCATCCTGCAACGATGAAATTAATTACTTCCCAACAAAGAATTTCGTGCTCCACTCGAGCGCTATGCCTGCATCCAAATGTTTACATATACTCTTGTCGATTTTTGTCCTTGCAATGGCGGCTTCCAGCCAAAGCCAAACAAAACGGCCAGCGAACTGCTTCTCGTATTCCTGAAATGTTGATTTCGAGTGGAAATCCATTTTCGATTTTAATTATTTGATCGGAATTTGCAGATACTTTGTAACCAGTGTGCACTCCTGTAATCTTTTCGTGTCTCTTGGATGCGATGCATTTGTTTGGTTGCGTTAGCGTGTCGGATCGGAATTTTTCATTTTTCATCTCTGCTCCCGTTTTGTGGTAAATTCAACCGAAAATGGCCGAAATGTGTTATTCTGTAGCCGGTCGCAAAGGATTTTCATTTTGCCGATCTTTCTCTCGCTGTTTTTCTTTTTTTAAGTTTGGGAAATTTATGTTTTCCTTGTTGGCAGCCATGTGGATATCGAAGGGATTTTATTTATTATTTTTTCTTTGTTTTATTTTTTTTGGATTTTAATTACTGGCAGTATGGCATTGGGTTTTTCGGTTTTTTGCAAGTTTTTAGTCGGCTTCTGTGGCAGCCTGACTGTTGAGGCTGTCGGCTTAACCATTGAGGAATTAAAGGAATTCAATATTTTATCGTAAACGGATGATAAAAGGGAAAATACAGTTTTACTGTATTGTTTGCTTTTTTAATTAATGAAAAAACGAAAAATATTTTAATCAGGAGAAATGCAAGGGAAAATATTTCTATGGCAGTGGGTTTGAAATGAAAAATGCCTCTGAAACATGTGCAAATTTTTTAAATTGAAAATGTTACATTTTTTGACTATCAATTTAGAAATTCTTGCAATAAGCCCGATTTTTGGAATTAAAAATGTTGGTATATCTCAGAAACGCTTCAGGAAACCAATAAGACGACGCCGGCCCAACTTTTCTTAAACGACTTCAATACGAGCTGCACGCAAAAGAAATTAAATCTAGAAATTTATAATTAAAGATACTTTCCAAGTTCGTCGAAGTGACAACGGGGAAAGGATAACGAAGAATACAAATCTACGAAAGATTGGATCTTTAAAAAATTGTATTTTTATTTCCTGCCCAGAACGGGTCCTGAACTAGGAAACAGGTGTGTGGTTTTAGATACAAAATTTGCTTTTTAATTTGTTTTATTTTTTTTCTATTTGCTGCCAAGGATGGAAACTACACGATACAAGGATATAATATGCAAGTTTGCCAGTCCACAAGGGTGTCGGGTAGCGGACGAATAAATGGTTTATTGTTTTAATTGCATTTGCAATTCAATTTGAAGTGCAAAAGTTGGATGAATCTGAGAATAGATATACATTTTTTTGCGTTAAGCCAAGAGCGGTATGATGTGCGGTAGTCGTTCGAAAGAACCAACAAAATGAACGTAATGAATTATTTCGCCACTCGCGTATGTTTGTTTGTAAGTTTATTTGTTTAGAAGAGAAATTAAATTTGGCCAAGAATGAGACGATACGTGGGTCCGTAAACATACATACAAGGTATGTTGCTAGTTCGGCCATCACGGGAATCGAATTCCAAAGTTCCCATGCTAATCGAACAAAATTATGCGGCATAAATAGCCGCCATATTTTGAAAGAGATGATTTAGATTTGGAAAAAACCGTCGGTGCCAAACGTTTGTATAGGTTGAGCCAACTAAAATGTCGATTTTCCACGATCTTCTCTAATGACGATGGACAATTTTACTTAACTGTTTTAGCTTTTTCATCGATTGTTGACAATAAATGTTAAATGGTCAGCATAAGTTTTTTTGTTCTTTTTTTTATAATTGGCTCGGTCTTCAAAAGGATTACGTATACTACTGTGTCCAAAAAATAAGGTGACATTGTATTTATTTTGAAAATTCTTTATTTATTCTTCCAACTCAATTTCATCCCCTTCAATGTATTCCCCTCCCGATGCAATGCACTTATGCCAACGGATTTTCCAATCGTTGAAACACTGGTCACTTTCCGGGATGCCCTTCAGTTCCGTCTTCGCTGCGGCTTGAATCTCCTCTATCGTATCAAAACGGTGTCCCCGGAGCGGTCTTTTGAGCTTGTTGAACAGCCAGAAGTCGCACGGCGCCAGATCAGGTGAATACGGTGGTTGCGGAACGATATGGGTTGAGTTTTTGGCGAAATGATCACGAATTACGAGTGCGGTATGGGATGGTGCATTATCGTGGTGTAAAAACCAAGAATTGTCTTTCCACAATTCCGGCCTTTTTAGGCGGATAGTGTTACGCAAACGACGCTTAACGTTCAAATAATATTCCTTGTTGACTGTTTGGCCGGTTGGAAGGAATTCATAAAGCACAACACCACGATAATCGAAGAAAACAGTCAACATGACCTTGATTTTTGAGCGACTTTGGCGCGGTTGTTTTGGTCTCGGCTCTCCTTTGGCACGATATTCGCTCGATTGATCGGTTGTTTCGGGGTCGTAAGCATAGATCCAAGTCTCATCGCCAGTTATAATGCGTTTCATGACATCCTGGTAGTCGGAAAATTTGTTTCATACTTCAACGCGACGCCTTTTTTCCAAAAAATTCAATGTTTTCGGTACCAGTCGAGATTTGACGCGCTTGAGGCCCAAAGCATCCTTCAAAATGGTATTGACTGAGCCTTTCGATAAGCCAACTTCATCAGCAAGGTCTCTAATCGTTAATCGATGGTTTTTCAACACCAAATCTTTGATTTGTTGGACGTGAGCTTCATCGGTTGAGGTTGATGGTCGCCCAGAACGCTCTTCGTCTTCGACACGTTCACGGCCGGCTTGGAAATCACTATACCACTTGTAAATATTTTTTTTAGACATAGCCTCATCATCAAAGGCTTTCTGCACCATCCTCAACGTATCCGCAGCAGAAAATTGATTCCGCAAACAAAATTTAATGCAAATTCTTTGCTAAATAAATTTCGACATCGCAAAAAACGAAAAACTCACTTTTAGCAGCTCACAAAACGACGCATATCTCAAACACTATGAATTTATTTTGACATGAAATTTCACATAGATGTCACTGACAGTACTACCAACCTAAAAAGAAAGAAAAATTTCCAAAATCCTTCGACGCGCGCAGTTTAAATTCATAGGTCACCTTATTTTTTGGACACAGTAGTACTCCTATGTAGCACAGAGCGGCTGAAGAATGAGGAGATGAATGAAAGATTATGTAGTTGTTTGAGAACCTCAGACGTATTTGGTTTGAACTTATTAGCTTAACCCAAAACGAGGCAGAGGATTTTTATATCGTCCTATTAGACGACCTTGATCGGTAATAAAATGGTTACATCGATGTTTTATTTATCTCATCCATTACATTTATTGTAAACAGATGGTGCAAGGTCAGGACTAAATGGTGGATGTGGCAATACATCCCAACCAAGCTACAATAGTTTTTGCCGAGTGACCAAAAATGTGTGTGGCCTTGCATTGTCATGATATATTGTATACAGCACCTCTTCGATTTGCAATTCGGGCCGCTTTTCCTCAACTGCATTGTTCAATTTTGTTAGTTGTTCGATGTAGACATATGAATTGATCGTTCGGTTGGATGGTAAAAGTTCAAAGTAGACAATTCCTTTGTAATCCCACCAAACTGATGACTTTGTTTTGATGAATATTAGCTTTTGATGTTGTTTGAGCTGGTTCACCTGGCTTGCTCCACTATCTTTTCCGATTGACATTGTTGTAAACAACTCATTTTTCATCACCAGTTGTCAATTGTTTTAAAAATGGATCATTTTCATTAAGTTTCTTTAACAAATCTCAGATGTTAATGCGTTGTGTTAAATGATTTTCTTTCAAAGCATGAACCCCTATATCGAGTTTTCGTACATAGCAAAGCTGTTTTAAGTGATCTTCAATATATGTTTGTGATACATGAAGTTTCTCTGCAAACTCACGTGTTTTACTGTGACAATCCGAATCGATTATTGCTTTGATTTGGTTGTCATCAACTTCAACTGGACGACCAGAGCCTTTTTTATCTTTGAGAAACGAGAACGAAATTTGGCAAACCAATTTTGACACTGCCGATCTTTTAAAGCTTCTTCACCATAAACAGCACATAACTTTTTGTGAGCTTGCGATGCGTTTTTTCCTTTCCAGAAATAAAAAAGCAAAATATCATTTACAACATATTTTGCGTTTTGATTTTCCATTTTTCAATAGACGCTTAATTAACTAAACTATTTGTAAACTAATTTACTGGACCTATGTGGGCGCTCTAAGCTAAGCCTAACAACTAAAAATATGTCTTTCGACTTAATACTATTGTATTTATTAAATTTAAAATTTCTTTATTTATTTATTTATTTATTTCATAAGTACAAAATACTTCCTTAGACTAACATTCATTAACAATGTTGTTTAACATAGTAATATCTAACCAATATCTTCCATTACTCTAATCCTAAAAGATTGATAACGCTTGCATAATTATGGAAATGACGACAAGCGCTTGTGACTGGTACATTAAAACCATGATTTGTTCGATGTTGAGGAATAACAAACTATTGGCTTCTAGGTCTAAGTGAAAGGTTTGGATTATAATCATTTAATGAAGCTACTCGAAAAGTTTTATAGTTTGAAACGAATTCTTTCAATCCCATTTCCATTTGCCTTTTCCTCAACTCGTCACTTGCATTTATACTAATTTTAATAAATATTGTTATATCTCGAAGCTTTCCTGTTATTTCGCTACAATTTTTTGCATTCTCAATGGACTTAGTGACGACTAAGTTGGTCGTGTGAACAAAACAAGGAATAATTTGTTTTTTTCGTCAAACATGTTTCGGTTAACTTTCTTTATCTGAGATGATAGCAGAAACATTGTTAATGAGAATTATTCCAGTTGACAAAAATGTCATGAAGTTTTTCAGTTACACACGCCGATGTATGACTTTCTGTCAGCTCAAAAACACCAAAGGTTCCACTGCGGAGTTTTAATTTATCCAAAAAGTGTATTGTAATACCTACAAAGGATTTGTTTAGCATTGTTTCAGTGCTTATATCAAGAGCATTTTTTTGGGAAGGTTTCTTGGAACCACGAACAACTATACTTGAGGGTATACTCAGAACTACATTTTGTGACGATATTATGCCTTTAACGTTGCCTGAACTAGTTGAGGGACATGCTTATACGTAGTTGTTCGATGTTGAAGAAAGTCCGACATTAATTAAATGACTAGTTTCGGGCGTTGCGTCATCTACTTCTAGATAATCAGTTATATCACTAATTTTTCTTGTCTGCTTGATTGGTTTTTTCAGTTTCTTACCATTGCTGTGAATTTACATTTTTTAAATGACAACGAAAACAAGTCGTATTGCCTGAAGTTTTAAGGTTCTTATTACATTTCTTGCATTAACTTCTTTTTCACTAATTTTGGTAATATAATTCCAAATTTCACTTTTCAATTTATTGAAAGGCATTGTTTTCTGTAAAGAAGCAGAAATATAATTTTAAACATTTTTTTAAGAAAAAAGTTTATAAAATAATAAAACTAGTGAAATTTATATTAGTATATGGTTAAGATACCTTCCAATGCAATAACAATAACACAACAAAACAGCACAATTAATTAAACGAAAGCGACGCATTCGATCGAAAGAACACGAATGAAAGGAATAACGAAGTCTATGTTTAATAGGTTTGCCATCGAAATATCGAGGATGAATCATTCTTAAACATCGATGGTTGACATCATGTATCGCATCGTTTTGTATCCCTACATATGCGACAATTTTGTTTTTTTTTTTAACGCATTCATCGAGTGAGAAATGGGCTTAAGGGGTTATTCTAGTCTAGACATTTAAAAAAAATCTACAAGAGGATTTTTCAAAATTAAAATAATTTTCGGAGATATCGGTATTTTGCTGACCCAGCATCGAAACTGGTTCGGCCGAAACTAATCGAACAAAAGACATTAGGGATTCTCCGTCTACCTGAATCCATATTTCTCAGTAAAACCTTTTGTCCTTTGTATATATTGTAATACAAGAACCCAAGGTGACTTTATATTTAGTGTTCACTTACGTCCAGCTGCTAACAGTTGAATTCTAACCTTCAAACCACATGGACGTACATATGTGCTGTGAGCGAAATAAAAATATTATGAAATAGCGATTGAGATAGCGACATTTATTGCTTTGTTTGTATTTTTAATGAAGGGATCATTCCTATTTTAAAAATTATTGAGCTTATGGGAATGAAAATTTGCCCGAAAATTTGCTCATTCATTTGCTGTGAAACGAGACAACTCGCGGGTTGACCGCTCCGAGATACGAGCATCCAACGCATCAAAGGAGGTGAGAACTGATCGATATGAAGAGAGAAACGCGAAAAATAGTTTGTTCGAAGTCGAGGAAGGTCCGATGGCGGATTCCTGAAGCAGGCATGGCAGATTGAATGTTAGTCTACAATATCATTCCAGCAGACCCAAGATTTCTCAGGGTCTACTGGACCGATTTACCTGAAATTTTTAGAGAGTCTTCTTTATAGACTTGTCTATGTCTGGAACTATCCCCATCCCCAAATTTCTATTACTTTTTTTTTAAATTCGAAACAGTCAAAAAAAGTGGTACGAAAATTGTTTTTTATTTTCAGGCTGTCGCCATTTTGTGAAAAAAAATCTTTTCAACTTTTCCGTAGTTCCAGACATTACGACATTAGTCCAGATTAATAACCTTTTTTTTTTGTTTTCAGATTGCTAGGAGGGGTATGGTTATGGTAACGCGCCATTTTTTTGAGACCCCCAATTCATCAACTGATAATTTTTGAATTTTCCAATTTTTTTTATTTTATGTTTTTTTCTCTATTCTTATTATGTTAATAAATAACTAATAGAATAATGAATACTAAAAATATCAATTGCCTTTTTTTATGACACTTCAAAAATTACATGAAATTCATGCCTCTAGACTAGAAAACACCCTTAATCGCTGGAAAAAATGTTATGTGAATTTTAATCAGGCAAGTTAAAATGATGTCCTAAGACATCTGCAAAAGAGCCAGCCAGTCGCTGTGAATTTTGTGTTTCAATGTATCACTATTTTCGTAAGAGACACTCAATTTTCACATGCCTTACAACGCATGTACATGAACAAGCTCGATTAATGCATACCTTCGCTGGCTGCTAACTGACTGACTGACACCTCTTTTAGCCCCTGAACATTTTTATTTACACAAACTAAAATACAAGTGGAAATTAGAAAAGTAGACTGCATCTCCTTAAGCAAAACAGACCAGCTATTAAACTTGGTCAACAAAAGCCATCAAACAAAAAGTGTTACGGTATAATATCAACCTAAGTAAAGCTTCACACAACACAAACGTTTCTTTAACGTTCGCGTTTGACATCAAAGGTATGCCATAAAAAGTCACTACCGCTACCATAAGCTTAATTTTGCTTTGTTTACTAAAACAATACCCCACTAAGAAGAATTCGTGGCAATGTTTGTTTATACCCTTATCGACAGAAATAAACCTCAATTTATAGGTCGATTGTATACCTACCTAACTTCGTACTCTTAAGGCCACACATGAACAGGATGTTTTTTTCACAATTTCACCCGCACTTCTTATAATTAAACCAAGTTAACATTTAAATCACTCGCTCTGCCTTCACCCATTTCGCCCGGAAAGGATTACACCGAACATGACTCCATGTTTACACTAGCAACGTCGCTTTATTTACATTTCATTCAAATTCAACAAAAAGTCATTGTTTGTTAATTTTGACAGCAACAACATGAAAACAATCCCACCCGAAGGCTATAAGGCTCCTTCGCCTTTACGTACTGAACTACGTGCGGATTCTTCGAGCACACACTCATAATTTTCGGTAATGACAACATATTCATTAATTCCGAGCACACGTCGAGCGGGCATCCCATCCAGACACCGGAGACAGGGGGACAATCTGTGAAACTCATCTCCAAGGATGTGTGTCGTCAAACGCAAATATTCTCTAATTGCATGCAACATTCTCCCCGGGAACGACGCACAAGCATACAGCGTGATTATGATACTGAGATACCCTAGAGCCTCTGAAGCATCGAAGTCAAGTGGAAATTTTCATCTAAAATTACTGCTTCAACGGCATATTTCCGCTCTCATGCATACGTTGGCATTGTGACGAATTGTGTCTCCACCAGGCTACACTTCCATAGAGGGTGAGGCCATCTTGCCTCACTAGGAATGTTTTTCAATTTGCCGTAATTGTTTCAGGAACACAGTTACAAAATATTGATCTAAATACTTTCGAGTCGTAAGGTCGTTGGTGCTTCTAGGCCAACATGGTCGTTAAGCTTCGCAGTCTAAGTTCCTTTAAGGGGGTACGAGAGATACGCTGCTGAGCTTACTTACTCTTTTTTACGGACTCCTGAAAGAGCCTTTCCTTTCTTCGATCTCGGGTACGCTGCTTCTGGTTGTCTGGAGTAATGGCACCGGCATTAACTACAGCTTGAGGCTTAATTTGCAGCTTTGCTTTAAGCCTGGGAGATGTGATTCGAGGATCCTCTGTGTTGTCCGCTCGTGTGATGTAGCCGACCGAATTTAGTCGACGTTTTTTGACTTCTTGGATCACATCTTGGTAAAGGTCTTGGAGTTTGCTGATGTTCTCGTACCTTTTCCTCCATTTGGACCGAATATTTGACAGGGATTCATTCTGTCGAAAGTGTTCAATATATGCTTTGCTTATCGAAAGATATTTTTAAGAGCATTTCTTTCATCTTTCGAATTGGGACGAGTTTTGAAATTATTGCTTTCGCCTAATCTCCACTTCGGTGTCGTTCGCTGAGGTGGTGTTTACTCTGAATCAGATATACTCTTTAATCAATAGGACCTCCCTGCTGCCTTTATTGACGTTTATTCCTAGGCCGTGATTCACCTGGATGAGCTTCACCAGGATCCCGAATCCAATTGCTGACTATGAGTTTCGACTTGTCGCTGGTCTTCTCTACAAAGGTAGATTTTTCTTAATCCGAAAATTTGGTCGATCATCGATCTTCCGGATAAGTGGTACGTGCCAATCAATGTGTTGCAGAATGGTGTCAGAAATTCACTTTTTTTCGGCTTTCGGTTTTTCTTGCACTGTTTTGAAGAGTCGGCTTCCCTTAAAAAATAATAAGCCAAAACCTCTCTTTGGCAACTTCTGCTGGTTTCAGTCGGCAGCGGAGAACCTGTGATAGCTACTCCACTACTACTGTGATATGGCTACTCCAGTCGTGCTTAGGGTTGAACTTCTTTCTCTGTGCCGTTCCCATCTTCTTCCCATTAAGTAGTCGAGATCTTAGCTTGGCCTCAACCAGAAAGCAATCAGTGTCAACTTCTGACAAATTGCGCATAAAAAAGGTGATTCATCGTGATGTTTGATTTATAAATTGTGTTAAAGGAACATTTCATGGCAATAGCTTTCTTAAAGTGGTATCCTTCAAATGTTGGCCAAGACTATGTTTTAGATGGTCCATTCGAAAGGTTCAATTTTGGGCGGCTCGTTCGAGCATAGCGACTGGTATCTCGAAAATAACTAGAGAAATGTTGGCTTTCAAAGTGTAAATCGTAGCTGGTCATGAAGACCTGGGACCTAGGAGAAATAAGTCCACAGGTGTGATATCGCACATTCTAGGCGGCCAATTTTCTGTAGCAAAACGTGAAATTAAGTGCTCACCAAAATGATTTCTCAACAAGTTCATAGTTTCATGCGCTGTATGGCTCGTAACGTGGTCTTGTTGAAGCCAGAGCTCACCAAGACCATGGGCTTGAATTTCAGGAAGTACGTAGTTGGTTAACATGGCACGGTTAGGGTTACCATTGACGGTAACATTTTTAAAGAAATGTCGACAAATGATTCCAGGATGTTATAGTAGCTCTTGGTACTCTTCGATTTGCTCACCAGCTCAAATATGGGAATTTTGTTTACTAACGTATCCATTGAGCTAGGATTGAGGCTTCTTCAGTGCAAAAAAAAATTGACGATAAAACACCGGATTTTCATTGATTTCTTTCTAGAGCCTATTCACTGGAAATACGACGCAAATTCAAGTCGCCTGGCTTCAATTCTTAACAAGTTGAATTTTGTATGCTTTTAGGCCGAGATCCTCACGTAAAATACGCCAAAATGTCGAAAACGACAAGCCAAGCTGCTGAGAACGACGACGAATCTATTTGTCACGGTCTTCGCGTACACTCTTAGCTACAGCTGCTAAAGTCTCTTCTAAAAGTGTTGGATGAGATGAGCTAACCGTTCGAGTATAATTCACAAATGTAAGCTGGGACTCAAATTTCCGAATGGTATTGGCAATAGTGGTTTCAGTAGGTCGGTTATGAGCACCGTAAGTCCCTCGAATCGCACGAACAACATTTCTCACACAAACGCTGATTGACGTAATACAGCTGAGCAATTTGGAGACGCTGTTGTGGTGTGAATCTTTCAATGATGACTCGCCAAACGATCCTGAACAAAATCGATAAAGCAGTTTGACAGGTGTCATGCGTAATCTGCCAAAAAATTGCCTATTGAAAATCAAACCTCACGATGAATCACCCTTTAGAATGCTTGATGAGTTTCTTTGGTTGGCTGTTTGACTATATCGAAAATTATACCCAAAGCAGTTCATTTTATGACATCAAACTATGAGCACACTCTGAAGGAGGCGCTTCTTATGCTGATGTTTTTAATTTTTTTTATGATGAACCCAGAATCTCCCGAAAGTCCGTAGAAAGTATTGAGCAACTTTTGTCAAACACTCAATTTCTATGAACGTTTTGAGTCAAGTCCAGAGCACGAAAAAACCATCCTGATAAAACCAAAGGGCTCAGCATGGAATCTTTTTCTTATTGGTAAAAGTTAGGTTCTTGATGGATCATCTACACTGACCTTGATTTTTGAGCGACTTTGGCGCGGTTGTTTTGGTCTCGGCTCTCCTTTGGCACGATATTCGCTCGATTGATCGGTTGTTTCGGGGTCGTAAGCATAGATCCAAGTCTCATCGCCAGTTATAATGCGTTTCATGACATCCTGGTAGTCGGAAAATTTGTTTCACACTTCAACGCGACGCCTTTTTTCCAAAAAATTCAATGTTTTCGGTACCAGTCGAGATTTGACGCGCTTGAGGCCCAAAGCATCCTTCAAAATGGTATTGACTGAGCCTTTCGATAAGCCAACTTCATCAGCAAGGTCTCTAATCGTTAATCGATGGTTTTTCAACACCAAATCTTTGATTTGTTGGACGTGAGCTTCATCGGTTGAGGTTGATGGTCGCCCAGAACGCTCTTCGTCTTCGACACGTTCACGGCCGGCTTGGAAATCACTATACCACTTGTAAATATTTTTTTTAGACATAGCCTCATCATCAAAGGCTTTCTGCACCATCCTCAACGTATCCGCAGCAGAAAATTGATTCCGCAAACAAAATTTAATGCAAATTCTTTGCTAAATAAATTTCGACATCGCAAAAAACGAAAAACTCACTTTTAGCAGCTCACAAAACGACGCATATCTCAAACACTATGAATTTATTTTGACATGAAATTTCACATAGATGTCACTGACAGTACTACCAACCTAAAAAGAAAGAAAAATTTCCAAAATCCTTCGACGCGCGCAGTTTAAATTCATAGGTCACCTTATTTTTTGGACACAGTAGTACTCCTATGTAGCACAGAGCGGCTGAAGAATGAGGAGATGAATGAAAGATTATGTAGTTGTTTGAGAACCTCAGACGTATTTGGTTTGAACTTATTAGCTTAACCCAAAACGAGGCAGAGGATTTTTATATCGTCCTATTAGACGACCTTGATCGGTAATAAAATGGTTACATCGATGTTTTATTTATCTCATCCATTACATTTATTGTAAACAGATGGTGCAAGGTCAGGACTAAATGGTGGATGTGGCAATACATCCCAACCAAGCTACAATAGTTTTTGCCGAGTGACCAAAAATGTGTGTGGCCTTGCATTGTCATGATATATTGTATACAGCACCTCTTCGATTTGCAATTCGGGCCGCTTTTCCTCAACTGCATTGTTCAATTTTGTTAGTTGTTCGATGTAGACATATGAATTGATCGTTCGGTTGGATGGTAAAAGTTCAAAGTAGACAATTCCTTTGTAATCCCACCAAACTGATGACTTTGTTTTGATGAATATTAGCTTTTGATGTTGTTTGAGCTGGTTCACCTGGCTTGCTCCACTATCTTTTCCGATTGACATTGTTGTAAACAACTCATTTTTCATCACCAGTTGTCAATTGTTTTAAAAATGGATCATTTTCATTAAGTTTCTTTAACAAATCTCAGATGTTAATGCGTTGTGTTAAATGATTTTCTTTCAAAGCATGAACCCCTATATCGAGTTTTCGTACATAGCAAAGCTGTTTTAAGTGATCTTCAATATATGTTTGTGATACATGAAGTTTCTCTGCAAACTCACGTGTTTTACTGTGACAATCCGAATCGATTATTGCTTTGATTTGGTTGTCATCAACTTCAACTGGACGACCAGAGCCTTTTTTATCTTTGAGAAACGAGAACGAAATTTGGCAAACCAATTTTGACACTGCCGATCTTTTAAAGCTTCTTCACCATAAACAGCACATAACTTTTTGTGAGCTTGCGATGCGTTTTTTCCTTTCCAGAAATAAAAAAGCAAAATATCATTTACAACATATTTTGCGTTTTGATTTTCCATTTTTCAATAGACGCTTAATTAACTAAACTATTTGTAAACTAATTTACTGGACCTATGTGGGCGCTCTAAGCTAAGCCTAACAACTAAAAATATGTCTTTCGACTTAATACTATTGTATTTATTAAATTTAAAATTTCTTTATTTATTTATTTATTTATTTCATAAGTACAAAATACTTCCTTAGACTAACATTCATTAACAATGTTGTTTAACATAGTAATATCTAACCAATATCTTCCATTACTCTAATCCTAAAAGATTGATAACGCTTGCATAATTATGGAAATGACGACAAGCGCTTGTGACTGGTACATTAAAACCATGATTTGTTCGATGTTGAGGAATAACAAACTATTGGCTTCTAGGTCTAAGTGAAAGGTTTGGATTATAATCATTTAATGAAGCTACTCGAAAAGTTTTATAGTTTGAAACGAATTCTTTCAATCCCATTTCCATTTGCCTTTTCCTCAACTCGTCACTTGCATTTATACTAATTTTAATAAATATTGTTATATCTCGAAGCTTTCCTGTTATTTCGCTACAATTTTTTGCATTCTCAATGGACTTAGTGACGACTAAGTTGGTCGTGTGAACAAAACAAGGAATAATTTGTTTTTTTCGTCAAACATGTTTCGGTTAACTTTCTTTATCTGAGATGATAGCAGAAACATTGTTAATGAGAATTATTCCAGTTGACAAAAATGTCATGAAGTTTTTCAGTTACACACGCCGATGTATGACTTTCTGTCAGCTCAAAAACACCAAAGGTTCCACTGCGGAGTTTTAATTTATCCAAAAAGTGTATTGTAATACCTACAAAGGATTTGTTTAGCATTGTTTCAGTGCTTATATCAAGAGCATTTTTTTGGGAAGGTTTCTTGGAACCACGAACAACTATACTTGAGGGTATACTCAGAACTACATTTTGTGACGATATTATGCCTTTAACGTTGCCTGAACTAGTTGAGGGACATGCTTATACGTAGTTGTTCGATGTTGAAGAAAGTCCGACATTAATTAAATGACTAGTTTCGGGCGTTGCGTCATCTACTTCTAGATAATCAGTTATATCACTAATTTTTCTTGTCTGCTTGATTGGTTTTTTCAGTTTCTTACCATTGCTGTGAATTTACATTTTTTAAATGACAACGAAAACAAGTCGTATTGCCTGAAGTTTTAAGGTTCTTATTACATTTCTTGCATTAACTTCTTTTTCACTAATTTTGGTAATATAATTCCAAATTTCACTTTTCAATTTATTGAAAGGCATTGTTTTCTGTAAAGAAGCAGAAATATAATTTTAAACATTTTTTTAAGAAAAAAGTTTATAAAATAATAAAACTAGTGAAATTTATATTAGTATATGGTTAAGATACCTTCCAATGCAATAACAATAACACAACAAAACAGCACAATTAATTAAACGAAAGCGACGCATTCGATCGAAAGAACACGAATGAAAGGAATAACGAAGTCTATGTTTAATAGGTTTGCCATCGAAATATCGAGGATGAATCATTCTTAAACATCGATGGTTGACATCATGTATCGCATCGTTTTGTATCCCTACATATGCGACAATTTTGTTTTTTTTTTTAACGCATTCATCGAGTGAGAAATGGGCTTAAGGGGTTATTCTAGTCTAGACATTTAAAAAAAATCTACAAGAGGATTTTTCAAAATTAAAATAATTTTCGGAGATATCGGTATTTTGCTGACCCAGCATCGAAACTGGTTCGGCCGAAACTAATCGAACAAAAGACATTAGGGATTCTCCGTCTACCTGAATCCATATTTCTCAGTAAAACCTTTTGTCCTTTGTATATATTGTAATACAAGAACCCAAGGTGACTTTATATTTAGTGTTCACTTACGTCCAGCTGCTAACAGTTGAATTCTAACCTTCAAACCACATGGACGTACATATGTGCTGTGAGCGAAATAAAAATATTATGAAATAGCGATTGAGATAGCGACATTTATTGCTTTGTTTGTATTTTTAATGAAGGGATCATTCCTATTTTAAAAATTATTGAGCTTATGGGAATGAAAATTTGCCCGAAAATTTGCTCATTCATTTGCTGTGAAACGAGACAACTCGCGGGTTGACCGCTCCGAGATACGAGCATCCAACGCATCAAAGGAGGTGAGAACTGATCGATATGAAGAGAGAAACGCGAAAAATAGTTTGTTCGAAGTCGAGGAAGGTCCGATGGCGGATTCCTGAAGCAGGCATGGCAGATTGAATGTTAGTCTACAATATCATTCCAGCAGACCCAAGATTTCTCAGGGTCTACTGGACCGATTTACCTGAAATTTTTAGAGAGTCTTCTTTATAGACTTGTCTATGTCTGGAACTATCCCCATCCCCAAATTTCTATTACTTTTTTTTTAAATTCGAAACAGTCAAAAAAAGTGGTACGAAAATTGTTTTTTATTTTCAGGCTGTCGCCATTTTGTGAAAAAAAATCTTTTCAACTTTTCCGTAGTTCCAGACATTACGACATTAGTCCAGATTAATAACCTTTTTTTTTTGTTTTCAGATTGCTAGGAGGGGTATGGTTATGGTAACGCGCCATTTTTTTGAGACCCCCAATTCATCAACTGATAATTTTTGAATTTTCCAATTTTTTTTATTTTATGTTTTTTTCTCTATTCTTATTATGTTAATAAATAACTAATAGAATAATGAATACTAAAAATATCAATTGCCTTTTTTTATGACACTTCAAAAATTACATGAAATTCATGCCTCTAGACTAGAAAACACCCTTAATCGCTGGAAAAAATGTTATGTGAATTTTAATCAGGCAAGTTAAAATGATGTCCTAAGACATCTGCAAAAGAGCCAGCCAGTCGCTGTGAATTTTGTGTTTCAATGTATCACTATTTTCGTAAGAGACACTCAATTTTCACATGCCTTACAACGCATGTACATGAACAAGCTCGATTAATGCATACCTTCGCTGGCTGCTAACTGACTGACTGACACCTCTTTTAGCCCCTGAACATTTTTATTTACACAAACTAAAATACAAGTGGAAATTAGAAAAGTAGACTGCATCTCCTTAAGCAAAACAGACCAGCTATTAAACTTGGTCAACAAAAGCCATCAAACAAAAAGTGTTACGGTATAATATCAACCTAAGTAAAGCTTCACACAACACAAACGTTTCTTTAACGTTCGCGTTTGACATCAAAGGTATGCCATAAAAAGTCACTACCGCTACCATAAGCTTAATTTTGCTTTGTTTACTAAAACAATACCCCACTAAGAAGAATTCGTGGCAATGTTTGTTTATACCCTTATCGACAGAAATAAACCTCAATTTATAGGTCGATTGTATACCTACCTAACTTCGTACTCTTAAGGCCACACATGAACAGGATGTTTTTTTCACAATTTCACCCGCACTTCTTATAATTAAACCAAGTTAACATTTAAATCACTCGCTCTGCCTTCACCCATTTCGCCCGGAATGGATTACACCGAACATGACTCCATGTTTACACTAGCAACGTCGCTTTATTTACATTTCATTCAAATTCAACAAAAAGTCATTGTTTGTTAATTTTGACAGCAACAACATGAAAACAATCCCACCCGAAGGCTATAAGGCTCCTTCGCCTTTACGTACTGAACTACGTGCGGATTCTTCGAGCACACACTCATAATTTTCGGTAATGACAACATATTCATTAATTCCGAGCACACGTCGAGCGGGCATCCCATCCAGACACCGGAGACAGGGGGACAATCTGTGAAACTCATCTCCAAGGATGTGTGTCGTCAAACGCAAATATTCTCTAATTGCATGCAACATTCTCCCCGGGAACGACGCACAAGCATACAGCGTGATTATGATACTGAGATACCCTAGAGCCTCTGAAGCATCGAAGTCAAGTGGAAATTTTCATCTAAAATTACTGCTTCAACGGCATATTTCCGCTCTCATGCATACGTTGGCATTGTGACGAATTGTGTCTCCACCAGGCTACACTTCCATAGAGGGTGAGGCCATCTTGCCTCACTAGGAATGTTTTTCAATTTGCCGTAATTGTTTCAGGAACACAGTTACAAAATATTGATCTAAATACTTTCGAGTCGTAAGGTCGTTGGTGCTTCTAGGCCAACATGGTCGTTAAGCTTCGCAGTCTAAGTTCCTTTAAGGGGGTACGAGAGATACGCTGCTGAGCTTACTTACTCTTTTTTACGGACTCCTGAAAGAGCCTTTCCTTTCTTCGATCTCGGGTACGCTGCTTCTGGTTGTCTGGAGTAATGGCACCGGCATTAACTACAGCTTGAGGCTTAATTTGCAGCTTTGCTTTAAGCCTGGGAGATGTGATTCGAGGATCCTCTGTGTTGTCCGCTCGTGTGATGTAGCCGACCGAATTTAGTCGACGTTTTTTGACTTCTTGGATCACATCTTGGTAAAGGTCTTGGAGTTTGCTGATGTTCTCGTACCTTTTCCTCCATTTGGACCGAATATTTGACAGGGATTCATTCTGTCGAAAGTGTTCAATATATGCTTTGCTTATCGAAAGATATTTTTAAGAGCATTTCTTTCATCTTTCGAATTGGGACGAGTTTTGAAATTATTGCTTTCGCCTAATCTCCACTTCGGTGTCGTTCGCTGAGGTGGTGTTTACTCTGAATCAGATATACTCTTTAATCAATAGGACCTCCCTGCTGCCTTTATTGACGTTTATTCCTAGGCCGTGATTCACCTGGATGAGCTTCACCAGGATCCCGAATCCAATTGCTGACTATGAGTTTCGACTTGTCGCTGGTCTTCTCTACAAAGGTAGATTTTTCTTAATCCGAAAATTTGGTCGATCATCGATCTTCCGGATAAGTGGTACGTGCCAATCAATGTGTTGCAGAATGGTGTCAGAAATTCACTTTTTTTCGGCTTTCGGTTTTTCTTGCACTGTTTTGAAGAGTCGGCTTCCCTTAAAAAATAATAAGCCAAAACCTCTCTTTGGCAACTTCTGCTGGTTTCAGTCGGCAGCGGAGAACCTGTGATAGCTACTCCACTACTACTGTGATATGGCTACTCCAGTCGTGCTTAGGGTTGAACTTCTTTCTCTGTGCCGTTCCCATCTTCTTCCCATTAAGTAGTCGAGATCTTAGCTTGGCCTCAACCAGAAAGCAATCAGTGTCAACTTCTGACAAATTGCGCATAAAAAAGGTGATTCATCGTGATGTTTGATTTATAAATTGTGTTAAAGGAACATTTCATGGCAATAGCTTTCTTAAAGTGGTATCCTTCAAATGTTGGCCAAGACTATGTTTTAGATGGTCCATTCGAAAGGTTCAATTTTGGGCGGCTCGTTCGAGCATAGCGACTGGTATCTCGAAAATAACTAGAGAAATGTTGGCTTTCAAAGTGTAAATCGTAGCTGGTCATGAAGACCTGGGACCTAGGAGAAATAAGTCCACAGGTGTGATATCGCACATTCTAGGCGGCCAATTTTCTGTAGCAAAACGTGAAATTAAGTGCTCACCAAAATGATTTCTCAACAAGTTCATAGTTTCATGCGCTGTATGGCTCGTAACGTGGTCTTGTTGAAGCCAGAGCTCACCAAGACCATGGGCTTGAATTTCAGGAAGTACGTAGTTGGTTAACATGGCACGGTTAGGGTTACCATTGACGGTAACATTTTTAAAGAAATGTCGACAAATGA
This sequence comes from Orthonevra nobilis, assembly GCA_963555765.1. Lineage (NCBI taxonomy): Eukaryota > Metazoa > Arthropoda > Insecta > Diptera > Syrphidae > Orthonevra > Orthonevra nobilis. Next base: position 58,966,389 of record OY743225.1, on the reverse strand, counting down.
TTCCAGGATGTTATAGTAGCTCTTGGTACTCTTCGATTTGCTCACCAGCTCAAATATGGGAATTTTGTTTACTAACGTATCCATTGAGCTAGGATTGAGGCTTCTTCAGTGCAAAAAAAAATTGACGATAAAACACCGGATTTTCATTGATTTCTTTCTAGAGCCTATTCACTGGAAATACGACGCAAATTCAAGTCGCCTGGCTTCAATTCTTAACAAGTTGAATTTTGTATGCTTTTAGGCCGAGATCCTCACGTAAAATACGCCAAAATGTCGAAAACGACAAGCCAAGCTGCTGAGAACGACGACGAATCTATTTGTCACGGTCTTCGCGTACACTCTTAGCTACAGCTGCTAAAGTCTCTTCTAAAAGTGTTGGATGAGATGAGCTAACCGTTCGAGTATAATTCACAAATGTAAGCTGGGACTCAAATTTCCGAATGGTATTGGCAATAGTGGTTTCAGTAGGTCGGTTATGAGCACCGTAAGTCCCTCGAATCGCACGAACAACATTTCTCACACAAACGCTGATTGACGTAATACAGCTGAGCAATTTGGAGACGCTGTTGTGGTGTGAATCTTTCAATGATGACTCGCCAAACGATCCTGAACAAAATCGATAAAGCAGTTTGACAGGTGTCATGCGTAATCTGCCAAAAAATTGCCTATTGAAAATCAAACCTCACGATGAATCACCCTTTAGAATGCTTGATGAGTTTCTTTGGTTGGCTGTTTGACTATATCGAAAATTATACCCAAAGCAGTTCATTTTATGACATCAAACTATGAGCACACTCTGAAGGAGGCGCTTCTTATGCTGATGTTTTTAATTTTTTTTATGATGAACCCAGAATCTCCCGAAAGTCCGTAGAAAGTATTGAGCAACTTTTGTCAAACACTCAATTTCTATGAACGTTTTGAGTCAAGTCCAGAGCACGAAAAAACCATCCTGATAAAACCAAAGGGCTCAGCATGGAATCTTTTTCTTATTGGTAAAAGTTAGGTTCTTGATGGATCATCTACACTACATCAAAAAATTGCACATACACCGCATGAAATTGAGCGCAATCTTTAATATTTTATAAGTTGGAACAAATGGCTCATACCTGCCTCTTGTTTGGTATTTTTTGTTGATTATTTCTAACATAAAGAAGATATTAAACAAACCATAGAACACTTTTACACAGAAAAAGTATTATTTTGCAATTTGACATCTAGAAACAATAACGGGAAGCTTGTAGGGTAAAAGAAAGCATTTTTTTTTTGTTTTCCACTGATAATTAAAATCTATATTCTTCTGGAAAAAAATAATACAAAAAATTTGCAAAATTCAGACAAAGAGAAGTGCTTCAACAAACTTTTTGAAAATGCACCCGCTGCGTATGAATTTCGTATGAAGGAATTTTTCGATCGAAGGTAACCAAATTTAAGTAATCCAATACCGACCTGAAGGCTATAAAGGATTGGTGAAATAGCATCGAATTTTGAATCGCTTTTATAAAAAAAAGCACGGCAATTACTAAGAATAAGAATACAGCTTAAAAAATTAAAAATATATAAAAAATTATAATTATAATTGGCGGTTTTAAAGGAAATGGGTTACAAAAATGGCTCTTTTTGCATAACCGAATTTCCAAAATGAACTCTTTTTTTTCCATTTAAATTCCAGCGGATATTCACAGCGATTGTAAAAATAGCTCCATGGCTGTTTAGTTTAAAGAGTCAAGCAAGGGGATGTTTCTTGTTCGACAATATTGCAGACCTCAACCGTTTCGGCGAACTTGTCGAATGTTCCGAAAATAGTGACGAAATCGAAACATAAGTCTAGAGAACAATAGAAGATAAGTTTGACCTTTAGATTCACGGTCAAATTGGGCTGATCTTCTTGAAGCAAAGAATCAGAATTTTTATTGAATACCCAATTCTTTTAACTTGAACTTACTTAACCATATATTGATAATAGTGACCGACCGAACATTCGGTTTCAGTTTCGGCCAGATTCGGACAAAAAATTGGTGTCGGCAAAAAATCGGTCGAAACTGCGGTGGCGCCGAAACTCAATTTTCCACAAGGTACACAGAAATTTGGCCCATTGTGATACCACGAGTGTTATGTGGACAAACGTATGTACCTATATGGAGGAGTAAGTGAGCATTGAGAGGTTTTCCTCCCGGACGGTGAAGAAGGAGAAGGTGGAGAGAAGTAGTTTGCTTCTCAAATGAACTGAGCCAGGTCTTTTGGGTTTGCTTTAGCAAGTTGCGGCAAAACTGTGTAGAAATGGGGACCAGACATTCATTGAGGAGATTTAGTAGCTTTCTGGTTCTCTGTTTGCTAAGGAGGTTCCAGATTTGTCTAGTATTGTTACAAGATGGTTGATGTATTTATTTTTTATGCTTAGTTTGACCGCTGCCAATTGTATGGCATCCGTGAGGGTGCATTGTACCTTCACAGGCAAGCTCATCTGCTTTGCAGTTTCCGCGGATTTCCCTGTATTCTGGCGCCCCGTTAAGGTGAACCTTAAACCCGCTATCTCCTTCAGGGATACCCGGCATTTCTTGACAAGCTTAAATGACGTTTTGGCAGCTTGGCAGAAATGTTACTTTACAAAAGCGATTTTACGGTCGTGGTAAAACATTGAAGGGGAGTTCTAAACTATGATTACTTAAAAAGATAACCTTCCACTTTTCGTTTCAATTTTGACCCATCGGTTTTTATCCTGATGGAGCCGGCCGATATCGTAAAATTTGTTTCTGAGAGTATATAGTCTAGAACTGTTGTACGGGAAATCTACTCCAAAGATTGAGGGCTGATTGAATGGCATGGCCCCAGAGTCTTACCAACACAAACTTTCTTGTTTGACTAGCACTTCGCGTGAGTTCTTAGTCCGTGAACCGTATTTTTGAATTTGTTAACTTCCTCGTGCTTAAATGCCTAGGTACATAAGTGCTTGCGTGACGTGTCAGGTGACTTCGGACGAGGTATCTTTCTGTATGTGTAAAAATAAGCTAAATTTATATAATAACTATTAAAATTGATAATCAATTCGAACTTGTTTAAAAAATATTCGGTTTCGGCCGAAACTTAGACCAGGGCCGAATGTTAGGTTTTGGTTTCGGTTTCGGCTGAAAATCATGTTTCCGTCGGACAGTAATTGATGAATCTATTTGCAAACATTTTTGATAGTAAAATAAAAACAAGCAAAGATTTTAATATGAGTTTCTCTGACAGAATGTATTGTCCGGTGGTGTATTTATGTTTCTTCTACATAATTTACATCTTATAAGACATTTGAGATCTAATTTCATTTTAATAAAACACATGTCCATTTTGCTATTTTTTGACAGTATTTCTTGTTTTAAAAGCGAAACCACTTTATCAAATAAATCTAAACGTTTTTCAGGTGTTATGCATTCGCTTTAAATGAAACCAATTTGCATTCGATAGTTTGTTTTATTATTGAGATTAAAAAACGGAATTCGACACCTGAGACCTCGAAACGAAGCTATATGTCAAAATTTTGAACTCCCCTAAATCAGACCGATCACACTAACATTGTAAATGGGAACTAAATAAACAAGCTATTCGCCTAGTATTCATGTTATAGAAATGAAGGTAAAGAATAAGAACATAATTATTTCGATTTATAGCCAGCTTCGAACTGCATCTAAACAACTGTGCAATGCACCGAACTCAACACAAACATTTCCTGCCGAGAGCTGTAACGCAAGTTGTCAACAAAACACCCCCTACAAATGCAACAAGAAAATATTATTACTCATTTTCAACAAACATTGTTTTTTTATATAACTTAACTTTTCAACAGCACTGTGCAACAATTCGCATTTGCATCCCACCACATTTTTGACAGTTTTGATTGATATACGCCCACCTATTGTGAATTGCCAAATAGCACAGTTTTTGTGAAGTGCTGTGAAAGTGTGTTTCGCTTGGATTTTCGCAAAAGTAAAAAAATTAATTTAAATTTATTGTGCGTGTTTTTCAATGAAAAAATATGATTAAATTAAAATAAAATGTGTGTTGATTATTTTTTCTGTGTTTTTCGGGCGTTCTGTACGGAATGAATGTGTTTTTTGAGCATTTCAATTAACGAGTTTTTTGTTCGCATTCAATTGTGTGTGTGCGTGTGTATGTGATCGATTGATCGAATGGCCGCTGATTCGAGCCGTTAAACAAGATTTGAATTTGCAAATTTAACCAAGTAAGTGTTAAGATATTTATTTACTTTTTTTGTGTTTTTTATTATTAATTTAAGTCGAGTGGAAAAGATATGTTCTTTTGAAGCGTCACTACACGTCTTTGTTATGGAAAATTGACCCATCTGTTTATCAATCTGATCAACTGTTTTTGTAGAAAATTTTCTAGCAGATAATTTCCATGTCAGAAATACTTTTCAAATTTAAATGCTACTGCATTCGATCTAAATAATGATAATAAATACGATTCTTCCCGTCGAAAGGTAGAATAATTAAAAACCAAAAGTCCTTAAAAGTCACACACCACAGTGCACTTCCTTTCGTGTAAAACTATTTCTTTTGGAAAATTTCTTCGCCACCAAAATGTCAACTCCCCTAAAAGAAACTTAAGAACCCAACTAACGTTGCTTGAATTTTAATGCTCGCTTGGAAAAAAGAAACTAAAACAACGATGAGAATCAAGGACGAAACCACAAATAAAACGAAGCGCTAAAGGAAAATAAATTTCGCACCCGGATTTCCTAAAAAGTCACGTTCTTTTGTCTCAGGTCGACCTCTAATTGCATTTCCGTTGCAAGGTTTACAATTAGGCTTCAGCATAGTTGAGTGAAAGTTCTCAGTCTTGGTCTGTATCCTCGGCGGAGATCATTATTAACCCAGCGACTGACAAAAGGTCAATTGCTATAATGATGCAGATAGTTTGTAGAAACAGTGCAGTACTTTCTATTTAGGTGGCTCACATAGATTTAACATTTTAGTGTGGCATGCATCTGAAGTCCTTTGTGAGTCCTTATTCCGAGCAGAGAAACTTTCCCCTGTGATTTGCTCACGAACGGTTTTTGGATTTGTTTTTAATTCTGAATAAGTTTTGAAATTTTATGAAGTAGAGAAATTATTATATTTTAGGTACGTTATTCTTGCAACAAGCTTTGGCAACAGTTGCTGAGTTTTTTGGGCTTTACTTTGCTATGTAGAATGATGTCCATTTTATAGAACTTAGCCAGAAAATCACTTCAAGTGTGCATTTGAATTGAGAATTGAGCCCTTATGTTGGAATCGGATAATTCCGAGAGATATTGTTTCAACCGAGAGGTTACTATTTGTATCTCCGGGATAAAGTGTTATTATTTCTTGTAAAAAGTGAAATTTTGGCCTTCGTCCGTTTTCCTTTACTTTCGATTTTGTTAAAAAAAATAAGTTTACATCTGATCTGCATGGGTGACTATTTCTATTATGACATCAAAACAAATTCAAGCGGTTGGATTGAACAAATAAGCATAAGGATTGGATATCTATGAACGGACAAGTTGAAATATTAATTTACGAACGAGTCGAAATTACGATTTTTTGGGCAAAAAACTGAGTTGACTCTGCGTGGCTACTGGAAAAAGATACACTAGATCCTTACTGTCCAAACTGTAAACCGTGTTTGCTTTGCTATAAATAGATCCAGAATTTACATTAACGCAAGATAATGGTCCCTTATATTCGTTCAAACTTTGCCGAGGAAACCTTGGATTGAGAAGACGAAAAACAAGAGCTGCAAAAAAAGTTTTGGGACGAACTTGACAGAAAGACTCCTAAACATGGTCCACCATGGAAATATACATTTTTGGAGATCTTTCAAGGAGTCTAGAGTTCAAAATATTTAAGGCTATAAAGTAGTGCATGTCCCAAACTCCTACAGCACGATGATGACAAATAATGGGAGTGTGCTTGTAAGCGTAGAGACTCGTAGGTCACGCTTCATTAACTGAGGCGACTGGTTCAAGCGGATGTAAGTTTGCTGTAGGGATAATCCGTTTCATGTTGAGCTGGTAACGTGTAACGAGGATCATGAGCGTCATTGATGAAATAAGTAAAGAGTCTTTAACTAAGCGCTTCCATTCTTTAAATTTTAATAAAACAAAGCATGCGTATGATAATATCGACATATTTTATGCGTTTAAAATGCCCTTTGATGCCATTATGCCTGAAATATAACATCGTTCAAATGTCCGCCCGGCTTCGCTGGATGGTGCACTTTCGAAAAGTCCAATTTTCCATGACCAATGGCATGGGTTATGTTGGCTTTGAGGGACGCTCTGGTTTGTGGCTTTTTCTCATATACCTGAAATTTCAGAAAACGCCACAAGAAAAAGTCTAACAGGGTCATATCACACGACATCGCCGGTAACGCTGATGACCTGGCAAACGTCGTTCTCAAAGGAATAAGGACCAATGAAACCCCCAGCCCAAAATCCAATCCGAACAGTGACTTTTATGGTATGCATTGGACGCTTTTGGATTAGTGTCGTCCCCAATTCTACCATTTTGGTTGTTAACGAACTTATTCGTTCATTCAAAAATGGGCCTCATCCTTGAAGATGAAAATAAGTGTCAGATTCCACTACTAGCCCATTCAGCGAACCTTTAGCTCCTGGATCAGTTGAATTTTGTACGATACAAAATTCTCCAAGTTGTGGTCTGCGAAAGGCCGAGTTCTTGTGAGCGATGCGAAATCGAATGGCTCGGATTCTCCCGCACACTCTCAGAGACAGTGGAGATGTTTTCGGCAGATCTTACGTTTCGTCAACGCTTCTCCCATTTCGTCCGTTAAATGGGAGAAGCGTGCGAAACGTTGTCCGAACACAACACATATTTTGATAAAAAAATTCTATTATTAACTTCCCGTCAGGAAGTTCTAGTAATCGGTCCGATCGGCGTGTACGTTCGTAAATTTGTGAGGAATTTTTCGTCAAACTTAACTCGGGAACAAATCCCTGAAAAGCTTTTGATTTAATTTGCTTTTGGTTACTTAAATTTGACGACAAGAAAGCTGTCAAAAAAATGACACTTTCACTTTTTCAATGAAAATCAATTAAGTTTTCCAATAAAACAAGTTCAAAATCAATTAAATTTATAGTTAACAGCTTACTTATCAGATAAAAAGATATTTATATTATTATAAACACTGCCGTTCATAAGTTTCCGGACAAATTCATATAACCTCTTTTTTGTTCAATTTCACTTTCAAAAATTTCATCAACTCAGCTAGTAAAGACTAACAAAAATACATAAACAGTATTAAGTTAAGTTAAGAACATATAACAGACATCATTAGCTTATATTAGCATCATCTGTCATTTTCGCAAGGCCGTCCTAAATAAAGTTGAAGGCGAAGAGGGTGACTACATGTTCAAAGCCAAAGTGCAAAACGAACAGTATGTTTTGGCCTGACAAATGTAGTGAATAGGGACACTTGTTATTGATGGACTTTTAAATTCTTTACTCCATTGTTTTATGAAGCCGTGGAGGGAGTTACTTTTATTGACTTTTTGTTCAACATGAATTTAAGCGTCAAGATTTTGAGCGAATTGTTATCCTAAGTCCCTTGCCAGTTTTACTTTGGCCATCGTAGAACTGTTTAAGGTTTAAGTTTTCTTGAAAAGGAAATTTTCAGACATTTCGAAATTTTTAATTATAAGCTATCTTTGGACCACCATTTTGCAAAAGAATTAAAATCGTCCTGCAAAGCCCAGCAGTCTGAAAGACTGTGAATTCAATTGAATATTTTATGTCGTCCGCATAAATAAGAATTTTTGAATTCATGAGTACACTTACAGCATCGTTAATGGATATAATGAATAACAGAGAACCTAGGTGACTACCCTGAGGCACACCTAGAGAATCGGTAACTGAGCTAGAGGTTGATCATTTAACTCGTCAAGATCCGAGTATATTCATTCCAAAAAGGACACCGGGAAACCAAGGGCTTTCATTTTATAAGCTATAAGCTTTTTGGGAAAGCTTATCAAAAGCCTTACTGAAGTCGGTATAAATGCAGTCGACTTGACCTCTTTCTTCTAGTGCTTTATCAATAAATGATTTAAATTTCAAGAAGTTAATCACAGTTGATTTGTTTCAAGCAACATCAAAAATAATTTCCTCAAAGAGACAAATAAGATAACTTGGCTATTAAAGGTCTACCAACCTTTTTTGTGCCCCGCGATTATGAAACCATTTTTCCATAATTTTGGAAAAACTCTTTGATGAATGGATGCGTGATCATCAAAATAGTTGGAGGCATTTCATCAGGTCCGCAAGTGGTTTCCACGACATCAAGAGTTATTGATAGTTTAGTTCATTAAACTAGGGCAGGAGTTCTCTAGGTGAGCGAATCAGAGGCAGAACTGAAAAAGAGAAAGAGAAATTTTTTACATCAGCTGTTTTTTTAATTGAATTATTCAAGTAAGAAAGTTTGGAAGGATAACCATCAGATTTTTTCTTATAGTTGATGAATTGAAACACATTCTTTCAAATTAGCCAACTTTAAACGCATGTTTGGATGTGGAAACGTTATCAGAGAGATACTTAAGCGTGAAGTCTTAAGCTTAAGCTGGTTAGCAAACGTAGAAAACCAATCCGCTTTAAGTAAAAATTCGTCACGATCAGCCTCATCTTTGTCCATATTCTAAAAGAAGAAAAAGACGACGCTACAAAAGAGATTTCTGCAGTACTTTGTGACTGGCTGGAATACCTTTACAATATCCGGTCCTTTTAAGTGCGGTCTCAGACCAGAAAAGCCATCAATCGATGAAATGATCACACTTAGGAAGGTCTTGCTCAAGTCTAGACATCAAAGTTAGAACCATTCTTGCCAACAGCTGTTTCCTTGTACTTAGAACAATAAGTCCCTTTTTCGAATGGATGAGCAAAACATAGTTGAGTAGAGTCAATAATGTCATTTCTAAGGGCGCAGAACCATGAACCTAATCAAAGGCGGATGAAAGATCTCTCGCTGTGAAAGTAGTCTTCAGATAGGTTTTGGTTCTCTTTGCGCTGATTAAGTGTGGAAGAGAAGGTGTAACATAAAACTGTACTGGTGGATGACACATGTAGAGCGTATGGACAAAAACATTACCTCAGAAGGACACCGTGATAAAGGAATACATCCCGAGTGCTAATGGGTGGAATTTACCTTAGCTAACTCAATGTACGCAATTGAAGCCAGCAGCTTGATAATAATCGAGACTTGTTGGTTGTCGAGAACCATATTCGACCCGGACTATAGCAAGGAATCCAAACAGTCAGACTCATGTTTAGGGTCTTACATCTCCTCTTCATGCTTCAGTAAATGAAAGTTCAAACTTTAACTGTATTAGAATTAAATTAAGTGAATTTTCTGCCTCGGTTTGAAACTGTAACACCACTGTTCACTCCATCGAGTGAGTTTGGCTGTTTTCTTTCACTTCTTCTCGCGCATTTGTTGTAAAAGAGAGTCTTCTCGAGATCTTTCTGGCAAGCTTGTCTTGTCACTCGATCCTTTCGATGTCCGATTCCAGCAAAAAGTGTCAGCCAAGGCTTAAGGCAGAACTTGTAGTCTGGACTTGTGTTTAGGTCCTCCATCCACTCCATCTGTCACTTTTTGTTATTAGTTTTACAGTAGTTGAATGTAAACAAATCACTTCGTCTCCGTGCATTCTGTTGTGTTATAATCGAAGCTTTAGCACGTCGCTCATAACCAAGCGTACGTTATCAATCTGCGAATCCTTTGAAAAAAAGCAAAACAAGTCCACAACAACACAGTAGGCATTCCTCTATCGTATAAAATGATCACGTTCTCCACCGACCTCTCAAGTTATCCTGCCCCAAGGCATTAGTTTGCATTTTAATCGAACAAAAGTTTGCTCCACGATTGCTAGTCACACAACACTGCAAAAGGACATCCCTTGCCAGTCTCATTATTAGGCATTCCATGTTGCATAGTTCCTGAGAATGGATCTGCAACAATCAACTTCCTTTTACCAACAAAATTGTTATTTTCAAAAAAGAGAAAAACACTAATAATAATGAGAACACAGAGTTATGTCCTGGCAAGTGTAAAAATTAATTTAAATCCTCAACACATTCGTGATGAGTATTAGGAGCGATGTGCTTTCCTCGTTGGCAAGCTTCGAGATTAAAAACTTTTCAAATGTTATGTGTACTGCTTTACGAGAGAGGACCATCGCGCTGCTGGAAGGCACAGGATCAAAATGGAATTCAAGTGGCGCAAACTTGTACTCATACATTTATACGGGAGGTTAGCAGAATGGCTTCAGGCACTCGCACTCGCCAAAAGTTAGCAGCTCATCTGTGGGACATGAAAGTTAACAACTAATCGCTTGATGTGGGCTTTCGTTGTGACTGTCCTTATTCGGGACGATGCAATGGAAAAAAATGCACTACCCTGCAACGTTTCAAACTTCACTTACATTTGGACGCGCGAGGAAATTCTCCTTCGAGTACCCAATCAATGAAACTTGATTGTATCCTCCCGGCGAATTCACGGATGATGGTGGAATATAGTCGGATATGTGCATGGATACAAGTCTGCACTGTGAGTAATTGAAGAGCGGTTTGTCTTTGCCTTTATCGAAGCTTGTACAAAGGTGAACTTGTATTTGGGCAATTCTAGGGCCTAATTGCGTCCGTTAGAGAATTGTTTTTTGGGACAAGCGCAAAAGGAACCTTGTTCTGGCTACAATTAAGAACTGCCAAGAGAACGGATAAATTATTCAGTCATGCTGATCTTAGTGGAATAGTTTATTTGATACAAAGGCTTTCCATGCACATTTTGTCTGGAACTATGTACGTACGTAGGCTGCTAGATATATTTCTGGCCTAATAATGTTTTTCAAAGTATTCTCCAGCATGATTTATACACTTTTGCATGCGCTCAAACCAAATGTTGGAACACTTTTTCCACTCCGATTGATACAACTTCAAAACATGGTTTTTTAACGCTTCAACAGCATGTTCTGGCGACGAAAATCGTTGACCACGCATTTTTTTTTTTTGACGTGCGGCAATTAAAAGAAGTCATTGGCTGCCAAGTCAGGGCTGTACAGCGGATGACTCATCAATTCGACTTTTTGACCGGTCAAAAAGGCGCTGGTTTGAGCCGATGTGTGAGAGCTCGCATTGTTGTGGTGAACAATGATTTGTCTTCTCTTGTTCCTTTTTCGAATTTCTCCGAAGACTTCAGGCAAACAAATTGTGGCGTACCACTCAGAATTAACCGTCCTACGTTGCTCAAGTGGAACAGTCGTCACATGACCATTTTTGTCGAAGAAACAGGCGACCATTTGCTTCGAAGTGCTTCTTCCACGAACGACTTTTGTTGGATTTGGCTCGTCTTCGAAGACCCACACGGTCGATTGTTGTTTTGTTTCTTGCTCTGCGCATAGATCCATGATTCCTCACCTGTGACAATCTTATAAACGTCTTTTGAAGCACCGCGATCGTATTTTTTTAACATATTTTTGCACCAATCGACAAGAGCCTTTTTTTGAGCGATTGTCAAATTGCGAGGGATCCAGCGAGAACAAACCTTTTTTACGGCCAGGTGTTCATGCAATATCGAATGTATGCTGGTGGGAGAAATGCCCAGGGATGCTTCTCTCTCACGGTATATCACATGACGAACTTGCATTATCAGTTCACGCACGGCATCGATGTTCTCTGGCACAACGGCCGTTTTTGGACGGAATGGAATTTGGTTATATTTCTGAGTCTCTAGGTAGAAAGGCTGAACCTTTAAGAATACGATTTAAGAAGTATTCGAGTAGTTTGGAGGATAATTCTTCCAACGACATGGAACTGTTTGAACAGGATAAAGTGATGACTGATTACAGGCGACATGCAGTCATCATGGATATCCCTGCCAACGTGGTGGTCCTTGATTACCATATTAATGACAACCGTTAATATACGCAGAGATGCAATTCATCCAGTTGGTGGTTGTGCGTTGAATGAACACCCCGACCATGTTTAACAACAAAGTTACGATATGAGAAACCGTCAGTTTAAAATGTGCTCATGCCAACAGAGACAAAGCGGGGATATAATTTGAGGAAAAAACATATAATGGCTTTTGACTTCTTAAGCCTCCGTCTGGGCCCATTTTGTTTATATGTAACACACTTTTTCCACACTTATTTTCTTTCCACTCCTGGAACATTCTGGATGTGCGACCGATAAAAGGGGCTTGTGTCTATCCGGACTGTTTTTTTTAAATGCGATTCGATTTAGAGAGCTGCACCAGGCAACTATAAGCAGGCTCAGGATTGGACGCCCCAGCATATCGGAAATACCAAAAAACTTTAGACTACCCCGAAGAAAAAATGCTGTGATAATAAGTTCGTACACAAGAAGACACGCACTATTACCCGCCTTGCTGTGAGATCCAAAACGGAGTCACAGTAAACAAAATCTTGTCAGCGGAACTAGTTCTCTTACCAAATGGAGATGAAGGGGGCGAAAAAAAACCCTTAAAATACAGCAAATTTTGTGGATTCGCATAGCTTAGAAGCACAATTTTTGCATGTGGTGGAGATGCTGGACGGATTACCCTATCACCTCTATCTGTCCCATCGACAAAAGTTGGTAACAACTAACAAGGCATATCCTTGCCTAAATTCATATACACAATTCTGTCCAGTTTATTTTGTAAATGCCTTGGCCCGCCAATCGATAATAGTTCAGGTGTTCACAATGCGCAAAATTCTGGAAAAGAGAATCGAATTTCAGGTCGACTTTGACCACTTATTGATACCGTTCAGAGGAGCATTTGACAGCATTCATATTTGGCGCTCAGTTCTACAAAATTGGAGTGAAATTCGGGAACTCGGGAAAACTGATTCAATTATATCGCGTAACGTTCGAATAAAGCAATTTGGATAAAGCACCTTCGATTTTTTCAAACCTGCATCGATTTCCAGCAGGAACGATGGGCTGCCATGCGACGAGCAGGTGTCACCAAGAAGAGAATATCTATTCCAAGTCTCTAAAGCCGTTGGAATACGTAGACGATATTGACATCATCGATTGCCTTCAACATGCTGTCAGAGCAATTTAAAAACAGTCCATTAGAATTGCAGTTGACCAGACATAGATCAAAAAGGTCAAGATAGGTAGGTAGGTAGGTAGGTGTGATTGTCACATCTGAATCAGTTGTGACCCACTTAGATCCTGTTTGGATCGATTGTGTTATCACTTACAGGTAATTTATACACCGATTCCTCATTGGCCAGGGGACTAACTGATCCCCGATTGGTATCCAAGTGGTCTCCGTAGAGATTGTCCACTTTATTACCGGTTCTTCCTTTATATCCGACATATCTTCTAGGTTGCCGAATAAGTAGCTTCCTAGCGTGCTTTTCCTCGTTTTTGCGATGGCGGAATAGGTGCCCAGGTAGTGTAGTACACTTTCTACTTCTTCCTGGTCTCTCAAGAAAAAGTCGTTATGGGGGGCTCCCATTCTTAATGCGTGCGAGCCCATGAAACAGTGATCTGTGATAATTCCTATGACCTTACTCATTATGTTTCTGTCCCACCCATCTCCGATTGGTGATATTGATGGCATCTGTATTTAGCATAGTGTTTATTGCTTGAATTGAGGGGTAAGGGGTCTCCTGATTTATTACCAGTGGCAAGTTCACCTCTTTTCTAGCAATCTCGTTGGCTCTTTCATTGCCTGGAATACCACTAGGCCCAGGTTCCCAGCATAGGGTAAGGTTACATCTGACCGATATCTTCCTGAGAGATAGGCGGCAATGTTTTACCATCTTGGATTTAATTGAGGGTGTGTCCAGAGCCTTGATGGCCGCCTGGCTGTCTTTCTAAGTGACGATAGATAACCCGTCTATCGGATGGAATACCTTGCAGTGGTTGGGCAATCGAAGGGACAGAGAGAAGGAGATCTCCGGCGAGATCGCAGATACTCCGAGCCCGTTTTTGGACCGTCCGTATAAACTTCCAGATTGGCAGATTTTCTGACTAAATCTTTCGACCAGTTATCCCTATCTGGGATCAGTATTTTGTATAGCGGTGTGATATAGTCTGTATGTCTCGGAATTCTCGCATTCTTTATTATTTCCGTGTGACATGGGCTAAGTGTTCTGCTCAAGTGGTTATATTCAGTCAACCTAATCGCTGCCTTGGTAGCTATCAGTTTCCTGTATATGTCCATGGGAAATAGTTGTAGCATAATTTCCATGGAGGTTGAAGTTAAAGTTAAAGTTTAAGTTTATTAAATCAAAAGTATTCTTACAATGTAAGATTATACAATCTTATAAATTATGTAAGACGTTAATAACTTACTACTACTACTACTTGTATTAATTTAAAATATGATAATAATAATTAAATTGCAATAATGGAATGAGGCAAACAGAAATTAAAAATACAAAGGAAAAGCATTAATAAATAAAAAAAATAAATGAATAAATAAAAAGAAAAGCAAAAACAAATAAAAGGTTGCTTTAATATTAAATGAAAATAAAATTACGTAATTCATTCTAAATGGAATTCATTGAACAATGGATAATCAGCTCGATTCAGAGGCCAAGTGCTCAAAAAGAGATATTTTAAAATTATTCGTGTTTCCTAGTCTCCTTAGGTGGCAGAGCAGAGAGTTCCACTGTCGAGTTGTCTGAACAAAAAAAACGATCTGAATGAATATCTTGGTTGCACTAGCATAAGTGATCTGCGTGATTGCAACAATTGCAATTTTGGTACAGATAATCTAGCTGCCGTGTCTGTATGACAGTATGCATGAGGCACATTGACCTATATTTAAGTAGACTATCAAACGAACATCCGGAAATTTGTTTAAAGAAAGATGAAACATGGTTTTGCATTTTTAGTTTGTAAACAAAGCGCGCAATGTTGCTATGAACTATATTCAGTTTTCTCCTACTCTTTATGTCGGGATTGCAAAATATTCCACATCCGTATAACAGCACTGGTAACAGAAGAGATTTTACCAGTAGCAACTTAGTTTTAATTGGGATGAAATGCTGTGTGGCCCATAGAGTACGTAGTCCACCATAGACCATACTGACAACATTTTTGATATGGGTAACCCAAGTAAGTGTACAATTAAAGGTCATACCAAGGTTTTTTGGCGGAGGCAACCCACTCTATGGAACTATGATTAAGACGGACTCCCTGAAATCCAGAGAGGTCTTGTACTTTTCGATGAATAGCAAGCACCTTATATTTATTAGCATTTAAACGCAAATCATGTCTAGAAGACCATTGGATATTGTTGAGATCTTCATTTATAAGGCTGATGGCTTCGTTACTTGAGTGAGGGAGCTGCTCATGAGAAGTTGTACGTCATCCGCATACATGTGGATTTTGCAGTGTCTTACAAGTTTGGACAGCACGTTAACGTAGAGCGAAAATAAACAAGGCCCAAGAATAGATCCTTTTGCGACTCCCCGATTTACGTTTATCAATTTAGAGAATTTATCACCTTCTACTACGCGTTGCCGCCTCCCATTCAAGTAGGAAAAAAATAAGTTTAGCGGAAGGCGTTGCAGATAACCGAATGGTTGACTGAGTCAAAGGCTTTCGAAAAATCTAGAAACGTTAGAAATGTTAGATAGTTACTATCTCTTCGGCAATAAACTTTAACAACTTCTTTTTGACCGAAAGCCAGATTGATGTACACTTAAGAGGTTTTTGTTAGAGACAAAGTTCTGTATTTGTGGAGTGATTATTTTTTCAAAAACTTTTGACAGATATGGAAGTTATTGGCTATTGGTCGAAACTCGAAGATGTGGAACGAAATGCCCCCGTAATGCATAGACACGCCGATCTTTGGATTGTGCCTATCTTTCTCAGGTTTTTTTTTTATATTCATTGCTGGTCACCATACGAGGATGCCGTATGTTAGGATTGGTCTGACAACTGTAGTATACATCCAGTTAATCTCGGTTTCAGTCCCCAGCCACAGCTGCTTTCCTAATACGGTCTTGAATGTTTGCTTTACAGCTTAGTTTGCTGTCTAATATAATGCCTAGGTATTTGGCTAGACTAGTGAAACTTCGTTTCTTATTCTTCATTTTTGGTGGGCTTATTTGAGATATTTTGTATCTCAAGATGGTCTTTAAGATGTCTATGAATCGAGTTGAATAGCTTAATTAAATGGCGTATGAAACCTTCGATGACGCCATTACAACATTCACAAGAGCAAGGCTTGTTTTGTTTCCTTAACTCGAACTTTTGTTGATAGTTCTAGTCGAATGTCTCTAAAAACTGTGGCGAACCAAATTGATTCTTCGTTCCGTTGACAAGATCCTTCCGAATTTTAAGGAGGAAGGACTACAGATAACTTGTTGGTGACTCCACAAAACCTGGGTTTGTGCCAAACGTTTCTTTTTGTACGCGTAGCAGGTTTCTGATTCTGAGCACTCATTTAGTGAATGAAAGAATAGAATTCAGCCAAAGGCTCAATTTAAATCTACAAATATCTTTCCACAATTCCGTCTGCTTTCAACTTTATGGAATATCCTCTTTCCATCAATATCCTGAAAGACAATCCTGAATGTCGCAACCACACATTATTTACCTAACATCACATTCGGGCCAATCACACTCCCAATGGCATCGTTCTATCAAAAACTTTACACCACACACAGCACATTTTCGTACTTCACTTACGAGTAGTACTTGGCAAGGACGAAGATTCACAAGTGAGACTAACTGCGGCAGCAACAACGGCAGCCATTAACAACAGCACGACGACGCCGACGAAGGGATGAGATGGATTTTTAACGAAAAGATAAATTGAATAGTACTTAGAGGTGGCAATACTGGGTGATAAATCTGCGTCTCCTGCATCTGTGTGTGGTGGTTTTGCTCCACAAGGACATAGTATAGTTCCTCACCAATCGCCGTATTTAAGGGATTCTACACAGATTAGACAATGATTCCCAACCTGGTTGCAAAGTCAATCTACGACTTATGTCGAAGCACATCTGGAGATGAATTACAAATTCCCTCACCGCAAATTGAATGTTGGAAAATATCCTTGAGGCTGGCAGAAAACAGATACATCTTTTGCACTGTTGGATGTTTCTCATGTGATTTTTTTCTTCTGCCGCAAGCTGCTTGTACAACACGCAGCTGTGTCGACGAGGTGTGGAAATATGTGTCAAATACACGGTTGTCATATGGTGGAGGTACACTTTTGAATCTACATAAAGGATATTCTGTATAAAGTTACAAACTTGCTTCTGTGAGCAGAGAATCAAAGCCATGCCAACACATAAACTGCAGTTCTGTTCCTGATATACATAGTCCTGTTTACTGATCTTAATTAATCCTAGTATAGTCTACTACCAGCTTTCATACTTCCGTAATAAACATATCCTGTGAGTTCTTTTTCCCTTTAACCATGATGCACGGTCCAACATTTACACCATTCACCGACAAAAAGCCAAATTATTATGAACGAAAAAAAGCACGTGAGTCATAAAACGACGATGACAGGAGCCATCAAGGATACTAGCGGAGAAAACTTAAATCAAAAACTAATTTACATACAATGTCAAAACCGCTTGCCTGTGGGAAAGGCGTAAAGTGTATGTTTCGGGGTACACCTAAGGTGGCATCCATCCAAACCTCTACGATTTTACGTGCTGCGGATAACCTTGCGCGCGTGAAATCAGCCCACGGACCCGAAGACACGATGTCGGAAGGTATCCAAGAGTGTACGAGAGTAAGTTACTTGCGGCAAAGGTGTGTTATGACGGGCGGGAGATTACCTCGAGCTAAAGGCAAAATAACTATAAACGGCTGAGCGATGATGTATGTGCTACAATGTCTTTGTTTTTGGTGTTTTTTCTTTTTTTTTGGCTCCTATCGGAGGGCTTGCGAATCCATTCCCAGGATATTTGCATGCAAAACTGCCTCCGTCTTCCTTCAGTGTAAACACACACGACTTCGAAATCAGATAATGCGTTGCGAAATGGTGTTTGGTTTTCGAGAATGGATTACGCAAAATGAAATCGTTATCTTTGCGATGCGGTAGAATGCGGAATTGAATCGATTTCAATGTACGCAGCAGTCCTTGTTTCACTTTGCAGTGTCTCGAAAATTAAGCAATATTCGTATTTCACCGCATCGAGGGATCAATATTTGATGTTGGCACTATAGGGTTGCGAATTTTTTTTTTTACAGCTCAATCGGCGGAATTGTTTTTGAAAATGTGAAACTTCGGATCCAGATGGGGGGGTAGGTTCTCGTACGTGCGAGTCCCTTTCTTTTTTTTTTTCAACTTCATTTTCGGGCACATCAAAGCGGTGGTTTGGGTTTTTATGGCGAAATGGTCAGTGACCAACATTTTCAGAATAGGAAAAACGTCAAGTTTGTCAGAACTTCATTACGGTTTTTTTGTGAAGCAAAATTTTAAAACTGAATGGCAAAACCTTGAAACAAAAAAAAAGAGAACGACGTTCTCTTTAAATGAACTTATCTAAACTAACTTTAAAATGAGGTAAAGTTTGCCACTTTGCTTGTTTGTATTAAAATGGATGAAATCTTGGAAACTTCTCGACAGATTTCAAAAATTGTTTCATTTGGAATGAACTGCATTTCGTGACCATCAATTTGGTTTTTTGCAAACGCTGCCTAAACGGTAAGAGATAGATACTTAATTACTTTCCATGGAAAAATTGTAGATTTCAAAACGTTTGCGATGACAAACACAGTGTCCAAAAAGTCTTCCTTCAGCAGTTAATATTTTGTTAATTTTATAAAAAAAAAATTATTGAATTTGAAAATGTATATTTTTTGAAAATTGAAGATAACAACAAAGTTTTGAATTTATTTGCATATAAAAAAAATAAAAATAACAAACCTTTCACAACACATAAAAAAAAACCATAACAAATAAGTCTCCGTTCAGTTCGAATTTCTTGAAAACACAAGTAAAGAATTTACCTACACTAAAGAAGTTGTGAATATTTTAATAAATTGGACATCATCGAAATTACTAGTCGCCTCCGGGATAATCTTATTCCAATTCTCAAGTCGTCAAGTAAAATCAATTTAAAGTCAGTTTTTTTGGATATTTTATGCTGACTAATTATTTTGTCCTGCAAACTGAGCAGGATGTTTTATTTCATTTCTGACATTGTAAAGTAATTATTCTTTTATAATAAATTGTGTGCTGTGTGGTTAGAAAATAACCTTTATTGAGCTTTCGAAAACTGAAAAGAAAATTTTCCTTGAGTATATTGAAATACTGATATTTATCCGAAGTCTCTCGATGAAAACAAGATTTCTAACATTGGAAGAGGCCAAACATCGAGGTACAGTTGCATCGCCGCCGACATGCTTATCAAAAGTTAATACATTTTTATGGAATTATATATTGTAGTTGGTCAAAGCAGTATTTGGCTTCCTCCATACAATACGACAACCATCAGAGCCAAAGATGTAAAATTTGCTTTTGTCGGCGAATAAAAGTCGATTCCGAAATGAATTCTACTTCCCTTAGTCTCTTGACGAAAAATCGCGCATGAATTCCATTTGTAGACAACACATTCCGTCTAGAGTTTTCAATGCAATTTGCTAAGCATCTTTTGCGGCATTTCTTTCCAATTGTTTTGCCATATGAAAGTCAATCTTCTCTTGATGGCCAGATCTAGTTTATTTTTTTTCCTCAAATTATTCTATAACATATTGAACAATTTTTCACTTTTTTTGCTATTTCACCCAGAGACCCTAGTTTTTTTAAAACTTTCTTAAACCTATAGATATAGAAAAGATATCATTCAAATGATTACGAAACCTTAATCAGAGTTCGGATAGAGGCACGAAATTTTTTGAAATTTTTTTAAAAGCTCTTTTCAAAAATTTTTGAAGCAAAAATTCGAATTGAAGAATTATTGAATTTATATTTTTTATTTGTTACTTCCTTTATTTGAATAGAATTTTGTTGAAAAACACTTGTCCCTTTAAAAATTATATTTAAAATTAACTTCTGCGTAGTGGAAAAAACCGCTAATTACCAATTTTTCTTAGTTCGTATATCCAACTTATTATATTGGCATACGTTTATATTTTGAATATCGAATCCACCGGATCAACTGAACTATTCTGCTAACCTTCTCGAAGTCCGCTTTTTTTAAGCTTTAAATAATTTATATTTGTCGACTGCTCATTGAAAATGCTTGAAGGCAGCTGAAAAAGCAATATAGGTTTTATAGACCTTTCTTTTAATGTGCACACTCTCATGGAATTATGCCTACTCTTATAATTCACAGAATGAAAAAAATGTTGTATTGGTTTGAAACTCAGATATATTTTAGTTTCAATAGCTTCATGGACGAAGGCCGAAGTGGGTCGGAGAATTTAATATGACTTTTTAGCATTCCCTTGATTCGCAGTTGATTTTTTCCGCCATTAGTTCATATACCTGTGAGTGCAATGGTCATGGAAGATATTGTCATAACTCTCCTGTCAATGTTATGCCATCCCAGCAGAGCCATTATTCCATAATTCCAGCAGCTGGGACAGGAACCACTACAGCGAGGTCATCCACTTGTCAGACTACTCTCACTGCTCGAACACTCCGGTGTTTGCGCGGTTAATTTGATCCCATCGGCAAATGTTTATTGGACAGCTTGATCAATATTTACTCTACGATTCGAACCTGTAGCCTATCCCTTTTACTGCTTCAACCGACATGTTCTTCACGAAATGTCGGGAAAGCCTTCGCTGACGATCATGCAGTTTCATATGATGGATTAATTTTTTTTGCTGTCATCAATTATTATGTCCATTTATAAAAGTCGTGGCTCGTCGAACACAAACTTCTAGTCAGCAACAAAATTAGATGCATGTTTTTTGACTCTGACTCAAGGGAATTGACAGATATTTCAGTCTCTTATAAAATATTTAGGAGTTTATATAGACAAACACTTTAAATTAAAAGAACACTTCCTGAACTTAAAAAAAAAATCTTTCTTCCAATAATTCATTGTCTCTTCAATCAAAGAAAAATTTGTTCTGATAACTTTTTAAATACTCTGTACTACGGTTTATTTCATTCGAGGCTAGAAACTGCTATTAGGATGGGTACATCAACAAATTATATGTCATTTAGAAATGCTCTTTAAGAAAAAAGTTCAATTCTTACAGCTCAGTTTTTAGAATTATTTTGAAAAACAAAAAATGTTCCAGTACGACACTTCTATTACCATAAAGTTTTGAAAATATTTTTTTAACAATGTGCTACGTGCAAAGCCCTTTTGTCAGTTCATATATCTTAAGGAATAGTTCTCGCACTGTTGTGAAACTACATTTTCGGACTATACTTTGTGGGAACTCTTACTCCATTCTAGCTCGAAAGTTGTTCAACAAACTTCCTGAATAAATACGAAAATTAAAAACATATCGGCGTTTTTAAGAAAATCAAAGTCGTGGCTCTTTCTCTGAAATCGAAATTTTGCTCAACTACATTATTTGATTCAGCTTTTGTTATGCATTTTTACTCCCTTCTTTCTTTTCTCGATTTATTTCCTCTAATTATGTGGCAATGAAATAAAAATACTACAAGCTATTCTTGTTAATTTAAAACATGTAGATTATTATAGATCTAAGTAAATGTAATTTTGTTTATGAAATAATTAAGAAAATAATCATAATTTATATAAAAGTATAACAATGATAATAATTACAATAATTCATTCGAAGATTCAGCCCGTCGTTAACCCCACCGATAGCCCGCTTTTTGACCTAATTCTAGTTGCTGGTTGAACGGAATTTGAGGCAAGCCACAGAAGCAACCCCTTTACTCGAAATATTGCTCGCTGAAAAAGACAACCTTTAGATGAACAATGAGCTCAAAGAGCACGAATTTTGATTATAAGACTCAAAAATTTGCTAGCATTATTTTCTAAGTCTTTACAAAGCTTAATTAGCATATATGACTTTGTCAAACGTCAAAAATCACACCTGAGCTGTCAAAAAAAGATGATAAAAGACCAACCAGCAAAAAAATCACCCATTTCCTAGCGACTCATTTTCCTATTTTCATTTTAGACAATGTGTATCATGAGCTCATTTGTTTTTCAAAACGATGGAAAAAAATGATTTTTTAAAATTGCCAAATGGCTCACCTTTTAGAAAATTCAAATGGACTTTACTTACTAGCCTCGGACTTAAGCTTGCCTTTTAGGGAAATTCGTACCTTCTCAAGGGAAGTAAATGTTAACATCTCGAAAATCGGAAGCCGAAAACTGTGGTCTTTCAGTGTTTAACAAAATGAGTTCAAAAATGGATCACCCTATTACAAGCTCTCCGTTTCTGCGCCGTCCTCTAACAATATTTAAAAAATTCATGTCGTAATAAATTCCAAGTATTTCAATAGGCCCATTATATCTGTAATTAAACATAAATTAAGACCATGTTCCATCCAAGCCATCATTCCCGTCACAAAAGTTCCCACTTGGCTATTCGTCCGTTTTGATGTTTTATAGAACTTCATAAATACAAAACAAAGAACACAAAAAAAAGAAGAATAAATAAACTCTAGGCATCCGTCAGATACTTAAACAATAAAAAGCGAAAACCTTTAATTAACTGTCCCGGCGCTCAACAAACCCCCCAACATCGCCAAGCCGCGCCGTTCCGTCCTTCAATTCATAATGATGATGGGTCCTTTACACGGCTCTCCGCCGCGAATAATAGCCCGCTTGGGCAAGGCCAGATCACCCCTGTTTTACATGTAATTATTATTTAAATTTCAATTACTTTTCAGTAACTTCTTCAAATAGCATCATCGGCGCACGGATACGAGGATTTCGAACCCCCAGGAACATCCTTTTTTTCGCGCTTTCCCCCTTTTGTGCCAAACATCGGCCGGCCGTTGAGTATTTGCATTAAACAAAGATAATTTCATTATCCTAATTACCCTAAAATGAAAGAACCGTAAAAGTGCGTCCAAAGTGACTAGTAGGAGTTCAGAAGATGATAAAGACGAAGAAGTAGAGTGGTCCTTTCGCCTGTAGTCGAGTGGCCAAAAGACAGCGGAACGACAATGACGACGATTTTTAGGACGCTATTAGTCAAGCCGCCGATAACATCGAGATCATTTTTGTTAACACAATAAACAAGAAGCCATCAAGCAGTCGGATGGCTCCATGGTATAAATGGGGACTTCAACCCCACCAAATTGTCGCTATGAGAAAACCCAGATGCTGAATGCCCTTTGGCCTACTCAAAGAATTCGCGGAATCTCTTTAAACCATTCAATTCAAAGTGCCGGCAGAGTACGTTTTGTGTATATTTATTAAGGGGGGGGGGGGAGGCGCTAAGGTGCCTGTGCGAAGACACAAAAATGAGGGAGCAAACTTTCTTCCTTTAATTAGCTTGAACTGGGCTAGGAAAAGTTTCCGATACAGCGAAACTGGGGTGCACTATTACGACTCAAAAATAACAACAAAGGCTCAAAAGATTATTTTTTATCTTATTTGTGCATTAACTCGTAATTGTGAAGTTTTCGTTACTTGCTGAGTTAAAACAAACGGAACTGCAAGTTTTTGAAATTATTTTTTTCCGGCTCCGCAGGTAAGGAATTTTATGTTTCCATGGGGGTTAAATTTGTAGACCTCCCGGATTTAACTGGTTTTTTGAAGCAAAAATGTTGCGACCCCCTGTTTCGAGTAAGGAAATAAAGAGTTGGTTTGATTTAAAGGGTTCCGTACCCTCCAACGGTACGTAGGCTGTGTCCATTCATCCGTTCCTCGGTAACAGGGTTGTATCTTTTGAAACACTTGCAATTTCACAGAATCTGTACATCATTCTTGTCATCCTTAAGTTGCGGATGAAGTTCATAAAACACCTTTGTTTTTGTGCCCTTCTCATCTATGAAAATGTGCAAATGTATAATGCGGCAATAAGCGTCTGATGGCATTACAAGCTGTCTTTTAAAACTTTCTTTGTGCCTGACGTTTTGAACTATATTTTTAATTTAAATGTCACCAGTGCTTGCGTTCGTACAGCACTGAAATGGTTAATGAACCATTGTAGACCTTTTACCATGCTTGCAATGTTTTCTAAGCTCTTTGAAAAATCAACGAAAGACCGAAATGTATCATTTTTGAACAAAAATAATTTCCTTAGAAGTGAACAGTTTGGTTTTCGAGAAGGTAATGGGATATGTGTTCATCAGCAAACATAGCACACTTGCGTTATTCATTGATATGACTCAAGCACTTCACATGGTCAATCCTAACATCCTCCTAGACAAACAATATAAAGCTGGATTCAGAAGTTCTGTTTATTAGTTAGTTTCAGTCATATTTAAAGAAAAAACTGCAAAGGGTGTGATTGAGAGAAGTTTTTATCCAGGATTTAAAAATAAGAGTGCCGCAAGGTTCAGTTTTGGGGCCCATTTTATACTAAATTTACATAAATTCCATTTTCAAGCAGAAACGCAACAGTAATACGATGACTTTTGCTGATGACATGGCACTAACGTACATCGATTCCTACGTATTCTAATCTGTAATAAAACGAGAGAAAGACAAACAGATATTGAGGCAGTGGTTCGCAAAACACTATCCTGTTATAAGCGTAAATACAAATATAAACACATTTGATTGCAATTTATCTTTTCACTCTGCTGCATGCCCAAAGCTTTATTTGTCTGCTCATACCTGTGGTAAAAATAACTATTCCAAAGACATGTTGTGTAATGATAATTGTTTTGAAATAAAGTCTGTGGAAAATTTTAAATACCTAGGTTGCTTGATTAATAATAATTTAATATTTCGAAACATGAAAATTTCTCAATGACCGGCATTACGGTTTTTGTAGCAAAAGTTCCACTGGTGATTTGATAGTATATCTCTACGAAAATTGGAACTACTCTCCACATCTTTCTGGTGGAAGCAAGATTGTTTCACTTGATATTTTAAAAGCATTTGACAAAGTTTTGTCGAAAATGCGTGTGCATTCGGTATCGACGAAACTCTTATTCAATGGATTAGGAACTTCCATTCGGGCCGTTCAATTCAATAAGTATTGGATGGTACCAAGTCTGATATCTACAACATAAATGCTAGTGTTCCCCAGGGCTCCGTTGAGTCACCGACTCTCTTTTTAATTTTCAACAATGATCTTCTGTCTGCTTCATCTAGTTTAATACACTCGTTCGCTGATGATAGTACCCTCAGTTTTTCATATTCTTTTTTCATCTTCGGCCGTGAAAATTGAACGGCAACTTATGATTTACTCATTCACTTCCGAAATGAACAGTATACTATCATGGGTCTCTATGAAAAGTGTAAAAATTTAATGATTCCAAAACTCAATACTGGGTTTTGACACTAAAGCGAAATGAAAGCTTGAAAGCTAGCCATGAATGACACTTGTTTTGCTGAAGCCGATAAACTTTAAGTACCTTCAGTATATGGTATCAAAAATAACCTAGGTTGGAATGGTCACATAACCGATATCGCCAAAAATGCTGCGAAATGGCTAGGTTTCTGATCTGGCTACCATATATAAAACTTACGTTCGCCGTAAACTGAAATAAAACTCCCATTTATGGGGAGGTGCTCCAAAGACCCTCTTGCCTGTATTCAAAATGTGTGTAAAATTCTGAATTCAAGTATAGAAAAACAAGAATTCTATCTTGATATCAAAAATTCAAACTGGGGACTTTTCCGTTCAGAAATTAAAACAAAATTAAATTGCTTGTTAACCGACTTAGAAAATATAGATAATAATCAAAAGGTGGACAAATTGGTTCAGGACTTTTCTAATATCGTTCTAAGTGCAATCGATAACTGTGTCCCCAAAGTTGTCAAAAAGGACTTGAACAGATGCATTTCGTTCCTAATAACGAATCTCCGAAACAAAAACTGGAATAATAGGTTAAATAATCTTGACAAGGGAGCCAAGCCGTTCTGGAACATCTCGAAGATTATCAAAAGTAAGAACCGAAGGATTCCAGGCCTCAGCCATTCGGGAGTAAATTACTACACCGATGAACAAAAGGCAAATGTTTTAAGTCAAGTTTTCCAAAACAATCATAAAGTTTCCCAAAATCTTGACGACGCTAACACATCAGAAATTGTAAACCGTTCAATCGATTTTTTCAATAACTTCGTTACTGAAACACCCCTTAGTGCGTTTATTAATGAAGATGATATTGACTTTTTTATTAACGGCTTGAAATTAAAAAAGGCTGGGGGTCTTGATGGCATAAAAAATATATATCTGAAGGCACTACCAAAAAAAGCATATAAATACGTAGCTTTTATAATAAATGCATGTCTTAAAAGACAATATTTTCCCAAGTCGTGGAGAATGGCGAAAATAATTCCAATTTTGAAATCGGGAAAGCCCCCTGATAGTCCATCAAGCTATCGACCTATCAGCCTGCTAAGCAATTTGAGCAAACTTTACGAAAAAGTCTTAAAGGAAAAAATTTTAAAAATTGCTTCTGATTTTGAAATTCTTCCTGATGAACAATTCGGCTTTAGACCATCTCATAGCACAGCTCACCAGGTTCGCAGAATATGTAAGGAAATCAAAGACAACCGAGATAAAGGCATATCTACAGGAATGCTTTTGCTGGATATAGAGAAGGCATTCGACTCAGTTTGGCACAACGGCCTCATATTTAAAATGCTTAAGTTTAAGTTCCCTGTTTATCTGTGCAAAATATTACAAAGTTTTCTGTCTAACCGTTGTTTTGGGGTATACGTCAATAATTCATGTTCAAATCTATCATATTTTGAGTTTGGTGTTCCACAAGGTTCTGTCATTAGTCCCGTTATGTATATCATATATACAGCCGATTTTCCTCATATCGCAGGATGCAAATCAGCTATTTACGCTGACGATACTGCCATATTTTCATCGCATGAGCTTGCTCTCACTATTGAGAACAATTTAAACAATGCCATGAAAATACTTTTAGAATATTTCAATAAGTGGAAAATCAAAGTCAACAAAGATAAATGACAAGCTATCTTTTTCACGCGTAAAAGAAAGCCTTGTTATATTCCATCAACGCAGTTTCGGGTTAACAATACGGATCTCAAATGGCAATCATCCGTGAAATATTTAGGAATTGAACTTGATTCAAAATTGACGTTTAAAGAACACATTTCGCAAACAATTAAAAAAGTCAATATTGCAATAAAAATGTTGTATCCTTTGATTAACAGAAAATCCCGATTGTCAATTGGTAACAAAATATTGATCCATAAAGTTGTTTTCCAAGCGATACTCCTCTACGGATGTCAAATCTGGGGTGATTGCCCAAAGTGTCACTTGAAAAAAACTGTAAGTTGCGCAAAATAAACTCCTAAAAATGATGCTTGATCTACCTTGGCATTATTCCACATCCGACCTCCATAATAGGGTGAAAGTTGAATTGCTCTCTGAAAGAATCCGGAAACTTACCGATAAGTTCATTGTGCGGTGTTCAATTGCAGATAACGGTCTTATAAATCAACTTTTCCCTTTAAATCATAACTTGTGATTGGTTGTTTTCATTTTTTTTTGTTTTTTTTTTCTTTTCGTTTTGTTTTTTTTTTTTTGCTCGGGCATTTCATATTTTTCTATGAAATAATTATAAAATTATTTATTAATTTGATTTACTGTTATTATGTGTTCATCTTTTTAGTCATTTATATAATATTTTCCTATTTATTTATTTTTGCTTTGTTTGTTAATTTACTTATTTATTTATTTATTTATTTATTTATTTATTTATAGTTAATCATATATTTATTATTTTATTTATTTCTTTACTTATTTATTTATTCTATTTATTTCCTTACCTATAAAGTATTTAAATATATATTAAGATATTTATTTGTTCATTGTTTTAACTTATATTTAACCGACTGTGATATTATTGTATACTCCTTAATTCATATATATATATATGTATATATATTTTGTCTTTTTGCCATATTAATTGTTTTTTTTTTTTTTTTGCAAATGAAGGTTTTATTAGTACTTTTTCCTTCAAACTCTCTTTTATACTTTATTCTATTCAACAAATAATTAAATAATGTTAAAGTTGAAAGGTGTTAGAAAAATATCATATCACTTAACTGTAAAATGTGCGGTACTATACCAATAACTGTAGAAATTGTGTACAAAATAAACAATCAATCAAAAATCGAGCAATAAAACTCATAGCCTACAAAAATATAACAAAGTCAATTCACTCTCTTCACCACCGACGTAACGTCTCCTGCCTAACCATATTTGATTACCAGTCCTCTTTGTACATAACCTACACGTTTAATATTCACCATCTTCAGTTCGAAACGCAGATCACAAATTCTGACTGACAAAATGTTGTCCAATTGACACTGAAACGAAACATGAAAAATTTTTATCAGGATATTTCAACCCAGTAAAAGTTAACTTTCTTAAGCTACGATTAGATTGTATGACAAAATGACGAACGTTTGCATATTTCCTATTGCACGTTTGTACAAAAGTATGTATGTAGAGCCAAACAATTTAATTGGAAAATTATTTTTATCAAACTATAAATAAATTCTTAAACGTGACATTAAAATTGTGGTAATTTTATAAAGACAGACGTTTGTCTTTATAATCTCGATCCTTATTTTGAATTATGTTGTTCGGAAAATAATTACATTTCCTTTGTCCGAACGAGCCTTTTGTCACTATCATCAATCGCATTCGAATTGTGTTATCCAGTTGCAAGAATAACGCGTAAATATTCCTTGTTAAAATATGCTTAGGATGATCTTTCCTTACCTTACCTAGTAATCATGACCTACAGCTTCGTGCCGCCCTACCATAGATCTCATTGTAATCAGTTAATCACTCACCGAAGTTCTGTAATGTTTCGTGCCACTCTTTTTTTTCGGGTGACTGTCATAATGAATATTTTGACTCTGCGATAATTTTCATTATATTCATTGCACATAGAATACGTTGGAAATATGTAATGTTAACTATTCCTGGTTACATCCACGTTCTTCCCCCACTGTTTCAAAGTGTTCAAATGGTTTCTTTCGACAACACTGGTTTCAGCTAATTTTTTGTGCATTTGCTGCATTCAGTAATGCAATTCATAGGAATGCAATCATCTAACTCAATTCAATGATTGGTAAAAACTGAAATAGTGACTTCAAAAGAGTGATAAATAAAGTTTCATAAAATTCCATATGTTCACAAATTCTCGATGAATTTGGTAAAATTAAAATTGCAGAAAATTTCACGATTATTTATGCAGGTTGATTCGAGCTCAAAATTATCAATTTAATAACTTGCATTGACGAAAGTGGAATTAAAAATTTACTATTTATATTTAATCGGACAAAGGTAAATATATTTACATATATTTGTGTGTCATTCATTTAATTGCGTTT